>VDFB02005970.1:0-71267 GCA_007258455.2 Sequoia sempervirens | reverse complement strand
CATCCTATCAACGCCCTGTTGGAACCCATCATTTACAAAGAGGTGTAGAAATTACTTTCAGCAAGAATTATATTCCCAATCAAGCATCGTACATGAGTAGCCAACTTGGTCCCAATCAGAAAGAAGAATGGAGAAATCAAGTTGTGTGTTGACTTCCACAATTTGAACAGAGCTTTGGAGAAGGACAACTATCCAGTACCTTCATTGGATGAGGTGTTGCAGATTGTCAATGGGTCACAAATGATGTCCTTCCTTGATGGGTACTCTAGGTATAACCAAGTTATGGTGTAGTACGAAGATCGCCACAAGGCAGCATTCACCACCAAGTAGGGAACCTTTGCCTATAGAAGAATGTCTTTTGGGCTCATCAATGTTGGTGCCACCTTCCAACGTGCTATGGAAATCTCCTTCAAGGATTTGATTGGAAAGTGCATAATCATCTATATGGATGATTTAATCATATTTTCAAAGAAATGGAGTGATCACGTCTTCGATTTGTGAAAGGTATTTCAAAGGTGTTGAGAGTTTGGGGTTTCCCTTAACCCAAAAAAGTGTATCTTCGAAGTGACTAAAGGGAGATTGCTAGGGCATATCATTTCAGAGAAAGGAACCTCCATAGACCCAGAACGCATCCAATCTCTACTGAAAATTCCACCACCGGGTAGTAAAAGGGAACTAAAATATTTCTTTGCGAAGATCAACTTCATAAGTTTATTATAGGTTATGTTGAGATTGTCAAGCAGCTCAATGCCATGTTGAAACAAGATGCCAAGATTGAGTGGACTCCCGAAGCCAAGCAGGAATTTGAGGAAATTAAATGAGCCATTGTTGAGGCACCTGTGCTCATCAACCCAAACTATATGAAGCCATTCTACATCTATTTGTTCGCTTTAGAGCATTCTAGTGCCAACATTCTAACTCAAAAAGATGATGAAGGGAATGAGCACCCGATTGCCTTCATGATTTCTCATTTGAAAGATGTTGAGTTATGCTACCACAACATAGAAAAGCAAGCATATTCCCTCGTTAGGGGATTAAAAAAATTCAGACATTATATCCTGCATAATGAAGTGTTCGCCATTGTCCCTGACCCAGTCGTGAAGACATTGCTCATGCAGAATGAATTAGGAAAATGAAGAGCCAAATGGGTCATGCTGCTACAAGAGTACGATATGGAAATCCATCCAATGAGACTAGTAAGAGGGCAAGCACTTACCCAAACAATCGTTGAAGCTGCAGTAGAAGCAAGGCCAGAACTCACCATGCAGCAGTACTAGTTGGAAGACGTTTCTCCAGGAGAATGGTACAAGGACGTCGTTTATTATTTGTTGAATCACAAGTGCCTGCCTTACCTACAGGGAGTTTAGAAGCATGCTCTCAGGCTGAAAAGCAGTAGTTTCATGCTGCAAGGATCCATTTTATACAAGAGAAATCGTGAAGGTGTCTACTTAAGATGCCTTGGCAAGGAAGAAGCAGATTGAATCCTAAAGGAGTTCCATGACAAGTTCGGTATGGGTCACGGATCCAGACCTTCCATCACACATCAGATATTAAGAGTCAGATATTATTGGCTGGCAGTCTTCAAGGACACTCATAGTCATGTTCGCTCATGTCACACATGTCAGACCGTCGCTACCAAGGAAAAGAATGTTTTTGTACCGTTGCAACCTGTTCTAGAGGTGAGGTCATTTGTGCAATGGGGTCTCAATTTCATTGGTCCGGTAAGCCCTCCATCATCTACAGGACACAGGTACATTCTTACCACTACTGATTATTGCACTAGATGGACTGAGGCAATTGCATGTAGGCAATGCACAACTGAAGTAGTTACAAATTTTTTGGAAAGTTTCATTTTAAATCGCTTCAGTTGTCCTTATGCATTAGTATGTGATAATGGACCCACATTTGCTTCATTAAAATTTGTTGGTTGGGCTTTTGATTTTGGAATTTCCCTTAAATTTTCATCTAATTACTACCCTCAAAGCAATGGCCTTGTTGAATCCATGAACAAGAACCTGATCACCGTGATCAAGAAACTACTCGATAGGAATCCCAAGGACTGGCATACCCAGCTTCATTTTTCCCTTTGGGCATATCGCACTTGCCAAAAGGCTACCATTGGTGATTCCCCCTTTCACCTCATCTATGGCTTAGGGCCCATATTTCCTATCCACCTAAAAATCCCCACCCTTCATTTTATCAAGGAATTTTATGAAGGGGGAGACCGTAGAGAAGCTTGTTTAGCTAAGCTCTTACATTTAGAAGAATTATGAGACTGCGCCATAGAAAATTTTTCCAAACACTAGGGTGTAGTCAAATGCTGGTTCAATCGTCGAGCCAAGAGCAAGGCCTTTACAATCACAGATCTAGTCTTGTACTGGGACAAGGCCCATGAAAATAAAGGGGGACATAACAAATTCGACAAGCTTTGGCTTGGCCCCTTTCAGATACTCAAAATTCTAGGAGACAATTCCTTTTGCCTAAAGATCCTTACTAGTGAAGATGTCTTGTTATCGGTCAACGGGCAGCACTTGAAGCATTATTTCCAAGCCTGAGCTCATTTGAGTTGCTCTTTGTAAATATTTGTATATAGGTTAGAGTAGGTTTCCCTTCGTTTTGCTTGTGTTTCATTGTTTTATGTCACTCTATTTTGCGTGTCTCCTGGCTGTTTTGATTTGAAGAGGGTGTCCTTCATTCTATTGTGGTGGTCGTGCTCATTCGACGAATGGTGCACTTTGATGTCTGTCCTTAGTGTTCTTTGGCTAAACACTCATTCTTGACTATTGGTCCCTAAAAGCTGCCTAGGAGTGATTTCCTCATTTGAACTTTGCATTAGAACTTGACCCTTGGTTGAATCCTTTTACATAAATCTTAGGTCTTGCACAAAATGCATGTTAATTATTTCCAAAGGGTTGTACAATGGCTGCTATGATATCCTAGTAAGTGAAAAATCTTGAGTCTGCTCCAGTGACCACTGTGGTTCTTAAACCCATCGTAGGCTTCAGTGCTTACACGGTTGAGCAAAAGATAAGTGAAAAATAAATATCAAAATAAAGAGAGAAAGGAAAGGAAATTATAAAATTAAGCAACTGTATGGGTGTGCAGGTAACTCTACCGGGCCTATGGATGTTTGGCTGGCAGTAGAGCAATATCTATGAGGTCACAGCAACAACTCCGCTGGGGCTATGGACGCCTGACTAGCAGTGGGGCAATGTCCAGTTTACTTTTGGTTTTGGATAGTTTATGTAGCTTGCTCAGTTGGATTAGCTACCACTTGTCACAGTTTCTATGGAAACAAATGAATTCACTACACTTACACTTCTGATATGTCTTGCAGATTGACCCAACTAGGACCCTGTTCTCTTAGTTCACTCTTGGAAGTCATCCCCTGGTCTACAAAACTAGAGATTATGGGTCCTGAATGAATACTTATCCTTAGAACGCACAGGAGCATTTCCCAGTAGAGTCACCATTTGTTGTTCCCTCATCACACGCGCCCCATTCGGAACAGGGATCCTCTCTTTCCTTCGGCTTGCTGAGTCATTTTGTCATCACCTCATTTTGTGTGCCCCCGTTTTGGTGTCCTAAGTAGTCAAAGTTCCCCAAAGTATCATCTTAAGTTGACCATGCCTCATCCCCACAAAATTTACTAAGTCTTGGGCCTTTATGAAGTCTCTTTGGTAGTTTTCCTCTGCCAACGTCCTTGGTGTCCTTCGAGCCCGACATCTCAAGTTTCCCATCTCAAGTTTCCCTTTGATGTTTTTCATTCTAAATGGCTGAGTGACTTCATCTTTCTACACCCCAGGTCTTAGTCAGTTGTCCGCCGTGTCTCAATTCCTTGGTGACAAAGTTCAAATCATACTGCTTCGAGACCCTTTAGACCCAGCCTTTCGGGATGCTCTTCCCAGACTTCCATTTTTCTTTTTCTATCTCTAACAGCAATCCTCCAGGAGCTTTCCATCCCTCCAGACTCGGCTCCTCAATTTCCATCAGCATGAATTGTATTACAAAGTGACCATCCTTCACGTGCCCCAGGCTCGATTAACTAGACTTCTTTGGCCGAAGCATCATTGAAGGTTCTCTATTTGCTAGCAGTCGGTAGTTTGCGTCTTTCCAACCAACAGGTTCCAGACCTCACACTGTCGTCTCAGAGTTTGAACTTACCTGCCTTGCCATCCATTGTACATGCATTTATGGAGGTGTATTAAATAAGTTTGGGAGTATAAATATTAAGCTCGACCTATCATTTTCATAATGTCAGACTAGCAAGAAGGAAGTTCAGAAATGCCAGAGAGATCCAGTGCCTTTGCCACTCACCGCCAGCGCACCCATTGCCTTCATCAATCTGTTCTTCAGAGATTTAACAACTTGCTTCGTCGAGATTTTGAGGTATGCTCACCGTCTACCCTCTCGTAGTGGTTTTTTTATGATTTCACATTAATTAATGGATAAATGGGGGAGAAATTTGCATTCGCTAGGTAGAGGGAATGAACATCTAAAAAATCCATGTCGTAAAATTGTGAGGAGCCCTTCAAAATTGCCCTAAAAATGAATATGGGGCTTTACCATTGTTGGGAAATTCTTCTTATAGAGCACTCATGCCCTCCGGGCCTGAAACTTCCCATCACCATCCAGAAAACTTCAAACTCAAACTTTGAAATGACGAAAAAATATATCTCTCTGGGCCTGGGACCCCAGATTTCCTTGCCCTGCTCGCCATTGGGACTTCAAAAAAAATTTGAGATCTCGGCCTCCTTCATGCCTCCTAGGCCCACTCCCATGAGATTCCATCCTCGAGATGTTGCGTGGTTTCTGCCATTTCAAACGGCATACCGGCCCCATCCACCCGAGCCTCAAGATCCGCCTTGCCATCTGTCGTCTGAGTTAAGAAAACAAAATGATACATCATTTGTGTCCTCTGGGCCCTGGTTGGTGGAGTTCCTTCCGCAGACCTCCATGGAAACTTCATTATTTTTGAATGACCATCAGATGACCACCTTCCGCCTGTCAGGTCTCGGGTCTCCATTTGCCGCATGAGCAATAAACGATAAAACTTAAGAGACCTTTGCCTTCGTTGGGCCTACTCGGCTAGACCTTCGTCATCAGGTCTTCATCTCACCTTGGCTGATCCAAAGGGAAAATCCAACCCATCCTTCTACTCCCTAGGGCCCACCGCTCTGATCACCAGAGAGGGTTTTTACAAAGAAAATCATGAAGCCAAACATGACGCCGGATCCGGTTCGTCGAAACTCCATTCCTGGATTTTCGTTCAACATCCGCCATTCCAAGGGGCCATCGTCCAATAGCTTCCTGGCCCTTGAGACCAGAGCACTTAAAAGATTAAGAGGTTATGTTGACTGCCTTTAGTCTCCCGGGTCCCAAACCCCAAAACTCCACCCTCAGAATTTCGTTTCTTCAGAGTCGTTCCAAACGGAAAATTCCCAACAACTTTCCCGCCTCACATCTCCGGGTGCTCCAAATATGATTTAAACGACCTCTAATCTAGAAACGAGCCTTGACCCACATGCTCAAATTGAGCCCTCCTCTACATGAATCTTTCAAATCATCCAAGCTTGAAGCCGAGAGAAACCACATGAATTTTCCTGCCTTGTTCACCCTTCACAACAACAATCCTACCAGGGAAGTCTGGCCCCTTGGGCACAGGATGACCAAATTCCCTCTAGTAAACTACTGATGGCATCTAGAAGTAAATGTTTGATTTCATGAGTGATGTATTATCCAACCTGACTTCGTCGGCAGGGGTTTTGGCTAATGTTGATGTCTTTATGCTCAATTACACTTATCATGCCTTTGTCTGCAGGATATATGGAATCGAGTGCAAGATTTTCAAGGGCAGCTGTAGAAAAAGACAAAGGAAAGAAAGCAGGCAGAGTCCCTCGTGGGAAAGAGGACAAAGACCAGATGAAATATCAATTCTAGGGGGAGTTGTTGCACTCAAATATCATCAAATATTGGAAAGAGATTACTGATACTAACATTGGGCATGCCAACATCGACGAATTCAAATAAAGGGTTAGGGTCAACTCGACCATAGATAATGCCCTACTGATCAGACAAAGTGGAATTGCTGAAGTTTCACACTTTCCTCCATCTCTTAGAGATCCTAAATTGGTCATGGCTTGTCAGAAAGCATACCAACCTAAGACTCGTACAATAGTAGACCGATATGGGAACATTCTAGCTGACATGTGGGGCATAGCAATAACGAAGACCTTTCACATCCCTACTTTTGGGGAGATGGAACTGCCAACCATAAAGAAATGTAAACCAATGTGGGATGAGGACCCGATTGGGTGCAAGAAGCTTATAAACTAGTACTAGCTCAAGGAGAAGAGGGGCAATGCTGCGAAGGTTCCCCAAGAGCTCTTTCGCGGTGATTTCTATGAAGACTACCATGACCTCGTGACCATGTTGAGTAGATTTATGGGCCTTCCCATAGCGACATACTTTCAGGAATGGATGGTCTACTTTGTAGAGCAGATTCTCCATGAAAAGGAAGATGTTACCACAAAAAACACATTCTATTGGGGGCGAATAATAAGTGACTACTTCCATGAATAGTTTATGAATGTTAAAAGGACCTCCAAGTTTTATATGACATCCTACCTAGTTTACTCACTGGCTGAGCGGAGGCAGTACAGCGGACTATTTAGAGCACCTGATGAAGAATCTGGTCAAAATTTGAAAGTCTATGATAGATACCCCTAGCTCCAGTTCATAAATTTTAAGAGGGACTATTGCAAAGTAAATGATGCCTTCGTGGGTCACATCATCAGACTACTTGGAGGGGATTTTGAAATGAGAATTTCTCACAGTGCTCAGGCATTCTTGAAATAGTATGCCTTTTGTTCATCCAATATCCTAAGTTCACGTACATTCGCGCCCAACGCTACATAGAAAAGCCGAATAAGCTGCCCCGATACCCCAACAATCTGATTATATTGTTAGAACTATCTCGGCTGTTACGGCATGTATACACCCTTCTTAGCAGCAAGCATTTGGTAGGGATCCCTTATCCCCTTTCTTTTTCCCAAGGGATGTACAAGCTACAAACCTCCCAATGTGTAGGAAATTCAGAGAAGGAATTTGGCAAAGTACCACTTCAGACTTCACACTGCCTATCCGCGAATGGATCCTTATAGGCATATAAGAAAGGCACTTGGACCTGACTACGGCCACTTGCATCATGTTGATGATTTCTGAGCAAATTTCCAAGATGATAAGGAGGTGTGCATGAGGCACTACAATGCAAATGATAGCCTATTTTGTGAAAAGAGTGAACCTCTTTCCTGTGTCCAATCACGTTGAAGAGGAGGAGAGTACAATTATGGATATTAGGTACAATGCAATCACTAACTTGTCATTGTCGTTAATAGATTGGGATGAACAAGAGATCGACAACCTCGATACCATAACTAAGCTAATTGAGGCTCGTACCAAAGAATGGGTCAATGGAAAAGTAGCCCAACTGAAGCAACAAGGGGTCATCCTAACCTATGAGGGGCTCAAGAGTGAGCCTAGTGCCACAGATGATGTAGCTACTACAGTGTCCATGGGAGAAACATCTAGGTCCCCTCAACTCATGAGATCAAGGAAGAGAAAAGAGACTGATGAGGAGAAGTTGAATCCTAAGGTGTATGCTAGAAAGGCCTCGGAGGGTGAGTCTTCAAAGAAACATAAGGGCTCAGGTGATGCCACTATAGAGTCAATTATACAGGAAGATCCATTCCATGAAGGAGATTATATGGCGGTTGATCCACCTAAGTCTCCACCAGCTTCCTCCACTACTATTGCCCTTCAATCCATTTTGTAGGCCATAGTTGCTACCTCTCCGTTTGCGGTGGACATCTCAGTCCACCTTGCCTCTTCTCTGCCTATTAGGAAAATTGTGATGGTTGATTCTTCTTCGGCCACTACTTCTCCACTTTCTTATGCTACCATGTCACCAACCACATCCTTGGCCATGGTAACAATTCCTATACCGATGCTCTCTCTTCCAGAAGCATTCTCACGACATATGAAGAATGTCCCTTCCGAGATTTCTGAAGTATTGTCAAATACAACCATCCAGGCTGCTGTTGGTGCAATTAATTATTTAATTACACGTTAGCATAAGTTTACTTAGGCATATTTAATTCCTAAGTTATAGGTCATTATCCTTATCTTGCTGAGCTATCTTTTTGCTCAAGATAAGATTAGGTTTATGCATCTTTTCTTTTATAAAGAAAATTATCTCTTGTAATTATTGTACTTCAAATATATAAATATGCACATCTTTATGCAATCTCTCTATTTTTTTGTTTTTCTTTTTGTGGAAGGTTATTTTCTGGTTTGCATTTCAGATCTTGGTTTCTAACATGTTATTAGAGCCTCAATTTGCAACCCCTTCTCAGCTTTTTTGGAGGAATACATTACAGAGCTCGTTCAGGGTTGTAAGAATTGGCTATGAAGGTAGCCACCCAAGATCTAGAGGCCTAATAGAAAGCACAAAAGAGAGAGATAGAATATGCAAGAATAAACTCTATTCAATGTCAATAATATGAGATGCAGTGCAAAAGTACATAGGAGACCCCTTGGTTATATAGCCAAGGTGAGAACATAGAAGGGCATAAGATTATGACAAGTGTCGTAATCTTATGAAATGAGACAACAATGAAAATTTATCACTCCACCTAAAGTGGAAAGGGATAATGTGATAATCACCACAAAAGGTGTATCACCCACAAAAGGTGGAGAGATAATCACATGATATGTCCACAAAAGGTGGAAGTGATGAGGTAATGAGATGTCAAGTCCACCAAAGGTGGAAAATCTCCAACAACCTCCTATGTGGTCCCTAAGTAAACTTAACTAAGGAGTAATCATGACCTAGGACAAGGTACAAGACATATAATTACACCAACAAGGGTCCCTTGAGGGTTTCATTCCTTGAGTACATTTATGCAGTGTCTTGGATCAGATCAGGGTTTTGCATTGGATTCAAAGCACTGGAAAAAGTCATAAATGGCTTTTATTTCTTTCATTTTGGTCATTGTTTTCCAGATCTACAAGGTTTCAAGCTCAGTGAATTTTTATGATAGTTCTGGGGTTTGCCTAATTTTTTGGACACTTTGGGCCAAAACAGACCTTGCTATTGGATTCACAACGCCCAAAAACCCCTATTTTCATATAAAATTTGTCCAATTTGGACACAGTCAACTAGGGAGGCAAAAAAAAATTGCCCAAGGGCCCTACGGCCCCAAGGCACACATACTGAGTCACAGATTTCAAAAAATTTATTAAAAACTCAAAAAAATCAGTGAATTTTTGCACCGCCTGTTATAAATGGATCACACTACCACCGTTTTTCCCTTCTGCCACCAACAATGGCATCCTTTTCATTTGCCACCGGTGGAGACACCTTTGAGCACCGCTCCACCGGTCTGTTCAGCCATCCCCCGAGGGCTTACATCTACAGCTGAAGGTCCTATGGGCGACTAAAGCCCACACGCCAACCCCCACCGAGCTTTTAGCCCCAACCCCAATCATGTGGGTGACCAAGGGCCGCATCGAAGCCCCCTGGTCCCAGGTGACCAGGGGCCAAACTTTTTTAGCCCCTGAGAGCTTATTGGAGGCTTATTGGGTCTTTTTGGAGCAGTTTCACCAAAACAAGCATAACTTTCTCATACGGCGTCTTTTTTTTGCAAACGAGATATTGTTGAAAAGTTGTTTCCGAGCTCTACGCATGGTGCAGGTCTAATTTTTTGGTTTTTCTTTTTGATGTCTTTTTTCAGCCTCAGAAGTCACATGTTGTCGTTTTCACTCTGGGAAACCTATCTTTTGACTCGCTTATCCATTTTTCATGATTCAAGCGGCATTGGAAAGCTGGTTTCGGCCTCTATGAAAATCTAAGGTCCTTTTCAGAATATGTGTACCTTATTTTGTGCATGCATTAGTGTTTTGTTTCATGCACTAGATTTACATTTTTGCTTTTGTTTTTGTAGTTTCTCAGTGCTTTCCTTTTACAATTGTTGGGTATTGTAGTAACGAATTGATATAAAGTTCCATTAAGGGGGGTTCTTGCATCACACTTTCATATTGGTGACAACTCACATGAGTTTTTCTAGTTTCCTGTTGTTTCTTTTAGCTTCTTTCCTGCTTAGCTAGACACATCTTTTGTTTGCATCAATTCACACTTCACATTGGGAGTTTATGGTTCTTGATCCGCATTGGTTCAGATACTTCTTAGTTTGAAGGCCATGTTTTTATGGTTAATGTTCTAGAATCTTTATGGTACTCATCTTATGGGGTAGTTTTAGTTTCAGTTTGGCATTGACTTCGAGGACACAACTTCCAGATTTTGTCATCATTATGGGGTGGCTTCATCCTTTCATCAACTATTTCTTACAGATTCTAGGGTTGATCTAGTATGTGAGTTTCCAGTGTTCCTTGGCATCGGGTTTGTTGTTGCATTTGTCATTCTGTTATGGTTCTTACAAATAGAAGTATCTTTCCTTGCTTGCCGGATTTGGGGTTTCAGTGTTGCTTCATCAGAGTTCTTCCAGTGATTCTTTGCAGCAGTTCATTTCATTGAGGGTGGGTTTTCTCTCTCTTTGCATTTGTAAATGGGTACCTGATCAAGCCTTTGTTGTCGGGACCCATCTCACATCATTTGCTTAATAATCTGCTTCTCCCTAAGTTGCACTTATGGGGGGTGTTGGTGTAATTAATTATTTAATTACACTTTAGCATAAGTTTACTTAGGCATATTTAATTCCTAAGTTATAGGTTGTTATCCTTATCTTGTTGAGCTATCTTTTTGCTCAAGATAAGATTAGGTTTATGCATCTTTTCTTTTATAAAGCAAATTATATCTTGTAATTATTGTACTTCGAATATATCAATTTTCACATCTTTATGCAATCTCTCTGTTTTTTTGTTTTTCTCTTTGAGGAAGGTTATTTTCTGGTTTTCATTTCAGATCTTGGTTTCTAATAGCTTCCCTAGCATAGGTTCTTGTTGTCATTTCTGTTTCGAAGCCTCCAACTGAACTGCCAACAATGGAAGCCACAATGCAAATCTCTGAGGAGCTAGAACGACAAGAGAGGGAAGCAACAAAAGCATTAGAAGAGGAAGCAGATGAATACCACGAACATCTGGAGTACCAACACTTGCAAATTGACAAAGTGGTTCGTGAAGAAGAAGAGACAGGATCTTCTGAAAGTGGAGATGAAGAAGAAGACACCGGCGGCAAATTAATTGTGCAAGATTTTCATCCTGACCTTGAGGAAGATTTGACCCAGCAATTAAAGGATGTTGGGGAGGAAGTTGAGAAACCACTCTTCGAGGAAGAAGGGAAGGAAGGTGATAAGATGGAGGAAAGCATGGAACCTCCAAAAGGTGAGCAACATGAAGATGTGTCACCTCTGCGTGAAGAAGAGGAGAACAAAGGAGAAGATAAGCCTGAGGAAGAGGCTGAAAGTGATGAGAATCTAGAAACTGAGAGTCCCAAGGGGTAGCAACATGAGGAAGAAAGGGAGGCTAAAAAGGAAGTCATCCCTAAGGGGTGCTCACTCACTAAATCCCCCATCATACATATGGTGTTCATCTAGTACTCTGATGAAGATGAAGAAGGTACGAAGGCAGTGGAAGAAACTTCTAGGGAAAAGGGGATTGAAATTAGAAAAGATGAAGAAGAAGGTGATCGTGAATCACCTAAGGAAAAGTATTTGATGCCTAAATGGCTAGAAAAGCAACTAGAAAAGAAAGTTCATGCACCAAAGGATCCCAGAACGAGGTTGGAGGCCATCCTGGCCCAGGCACATATTACAACTAAGAAAGAAAAGAAGCCCAGGGTTAGATCAAAGGTGACAATGGATGCCTCTAGGTCAAGGATCGTACAAGTAGCCACACTAGTAGTGGGAGAGGAGGGAATAATCTATAATGTTTCTACTATTGATTTAGTAACAACTACCAGAGAACATAAAGTAGAACACCTCCAAGAATCTGTGGCCACAGTAGTGCGTCTGATACAGCAAGACAAGACTTCGAAAGAGGAGCTTAAGGTGCAGGTAGTTGATCTGACAACTTACATCTAGCAATGGTCTTCAATAGAGGAAATTCCTACCACGTCCTTGATCTCACCTCAATTGCTGTCAAAAAAGAAAATAGAAAAGCTCGAAAGGAGAAAGAACTTGGATAAGACCATAGAGAGTTGGTTTTGGTAGGTCTTATACGTAGGGAACATGGAAATCACTCACGCTATTAGGACATCAAACAAGTTCTTGGATCTACAACAGTCTCTTGAGGGCATAAGAAAACTCTGCATTGACTTCCTAGCAGGATATGATTCCACCTACCTGAAGATAGAGGCTATTTTTAAACTGTCGACTGTGACTTGGGAGAAAGAGATTTCATTTAAGAAGGATGACCACTGGCTGGTAAATGTTTGGAAGTGTAATTTCGTGAACCGAAAGGAGAGGTTGGAGCAAGTGCTTGACAAAGTAAAGTCATACATTGAATGGGCTAAAGAAATCAAAGTCGATTGCATCTGATACTTGAAGCTAATGACAGGGTATGATATGCTTGTCGTATAGATGGACCCGCAGAAGATAAAGCCCCACTTCCAGAAAAAGATTGAGGATGGGATGTCGAATGAAATTACCATTGATTTCATGAGCTTTTCTACCCGAGCCTTTGCCCAGTCATACCTATTATGAGATCACACTACCAAGTATGATGGAGATTGGGAAAAGCTCACCGAACAATCCCAAGAATGGAGTTATCAAGTGTTTCAATTCGAAATCATTGATGTTGATAAGCTCCAGTCGCTAATTCTAAAGTTCATGGAGTATCCGGCTTTGAAGAAGGAGGAAGACAACCCTATTATTGGTGAAGAATTCTTGATAGAGTAGCTACAGTAAAAGGCAAATCAGCTAGAATACAAAATGTTACAGTGTTGTCACAAAAGACAAAATAGGGATAAGGACGAAATTGTATTTTAAATTGTAATATATTAGGGGGTAGGTAGAACCCTAGTTTGTAGTGAATCTTGGCCACATAATGCAGATTAATCTTGGCCATTCATTCTACCTTTTGGACACTATAAATAGGGGGTCTCCTCTCATTTTCAAGAGGGAGTTGAGTTGTTGTAATGACATGTTGTAAAAAATTTAATGGAAATACATTGACTTTGGTGCATTTTCTGAGTTTCTCTACATGTTTCATGATTCAAGATCTCATAGTTAGATGTTTTAGTTAGATTTATATTGTTGTTCTAGTTGGTTTTAGATTGCTTAGATAGATTTGGTAATGTTGTTATGTGGTTATGAAAGTTTCTACTGTGTAGTTGCCTTTCTAGTCCATACTTTTTGTTGTTTGTTACTGGTAAATGGATGTGTAAAGTTAGTCTGGACTTAAACCCAAAGCTGCTTTAAACTTTTATCTTTTTTCATGCATGTATATGGTGGATGAATGCTAAAATATCTGCAAACCTTAGAAGATAACACAAATTTCATGAGACTATGAATTTTCTGGTTAAGTGAAATTTTATTTCAAGGAAGTTGTCCACAGTAAAACCTCCATGATCATTGTTCATAGTTAGTTGCAGATCCAAGAAACTCTCATCTTCCCTACCCTTTTTCCCTTTTTTAGAAATAGAAGGTTCATTACACATTGTAAGGCTAAAAATTAAGAAAACATTGGAGTTTCAGATTGTTGTTTGAACCTGCAGCAAAGTGCACATCAATTCCTATTCCAAGGAACTTCAACTCGTAAGATCTAGTTCGCATCCAGCTACGTAAGTCTTCCCTGTGATTACCAGCAAAATCACATCAAATATCAACTGAGGAATTCCATGCAAGTCATGACCTGACACCCAAGAGACCTTGGGGTGATTTTCAGCAACTTGCTATTGGAAGTCTCCTTTCAAGAGAGGTAGTGCATCCACGTACTGCCTATGTTGAGAAAGTGTGCAAAAGCACCCATCAACACATCCCTTGCCTTGTCCTTCACCAGTAGGACCTCAATCTTCTCCTTTACAATTTTTAGCTCCTCTTCCTTTTTCTTCAACCGGCAATCAGACTTGAGGAAGTCGGTGGTTACCACCCGCTGTCTCCTCCATGAGCTCAACTTGTCTTGCGGTCGATCTATGCTCAAATTGAGTCCCATAGCATACATGTTATAATCATCAGGCTACAACTCTCCCTATGGTTTGATGACTATGGGATGCATGGTTGCAAAATGCAACGACTGTTGAGCTTCATTGAAAATGGTTTGTACTTTTGGCCCAGCTGGCTTATTAGCATCCTTTGCCTTTTGCTTCTGGATCCTTATAGCCTGTGCTTCTTTTCTTTTATTGGCCTTTGACATAAATTTTGTTGGTAACCTAACTAGCCCACCTGCAAAAGGTGCACTGGGAGGAAGAGCAAAAGGGAATGAGAGTGTAGTGGTCTCGGATGTCTTCTTCCTTGGAAGAGAGACTATTTGCGGGGAGAATGGGGGAATATGCCAAAGCTCGGTCTATGAACCAACAAGAAGACTCATGGGAAGCGATGGCGGAAGTGAAGATATGGAGGATTCCATTTATTGGGTGGATCGGGTTGGGCCCGACACAGTAGTAGTAAGACAGGTATGAAAGTCGGTCACGAGGGAAAAAGGTGAAGAAATAGCGGATACGGATTGGGCTTTGGTGAAAGGTGGAAAGGTTCATGGAGGAGAAAAGGAAAATGGTACCACTGGGAGAATTGGGAGAATTGGGAGAAACCTCTTGCGGCTATTGCAGCAGTAGTAGAGAAGGAAGGGATAACACTTGAAGTGGCAGGTGATGCAGAGATAGTGGTCTAAACTAGAGATTGTGAAGCAAGATAAGAGGGAGTGAGAGATACCTATGATATAGATGATTGTGATCCTTGGTTTGTCATTGGATCCATGCTTTTCATAGGCTCTTGGCTTGTTGCGGGCTCCTGCAAACCCTCTTCAGAACCTACTTTTGTGCATTGTCTTTTGACAGGTGGGCAATCGTCCACCTCTATAGCCTCTAATTGTTTTTTTTGGGTTGTTCTGGATGTTTTCGTAGTCCAAGTGCGAGTCCTTGAGGCCCTCACACATGATATATTCATCCACACATTTAAAGAAGCCTTTCTAGGCTGCTTAGTTGCTTTCCCATTTTTCTGTGTCGGGGTCATCTACACTTCTTCTTTCTCCTTCCCCTTCCCTTTATATGGTCTAGCCTCATCTGGGTCAATGTCCTCATCACCGCTTATGTCAAAATCCTCATGCTCATCATTCCACAACTCATCAAATTTGTCATCCGACTCTACATCTTGATAAGGGGTATTAGGGTGTTTGATCTCTTGGTGGTAAACCCAAAAATCTCTAATATTTTCCTCACTCCAATTAAAAGTTCTTGACAACTCATTGCAAAGGGTGGCCCCTATTTGGCACTTCTCATCATACTTCGCTAAAGGAAAATAGAACTTAAGCCATGGCATCCTACTATCATCTATGGGAATGTGAACCAGGTCAACCAATAGATCATCTTGATCCTTCAGTGGATTCTGCCTATTTTCCCAGTAAGGTCGAGAGTTGTGCGTTACCTTGACATGTTCATTTGGTAAGTCATTGTTGGGGTTGTAATGCCATTTTTCGTAAATCCATACTAGCCCCAACTAAGCCAGCTTCACCTCTAGCAGCTTATGCATCTACTTCTTGTACATAACCACCATTTTAAAGCTTAGTGGGTAGATGAAAAATCCTTTCTTCTTGGCCTTGCCTCCACAAAATTTATAGTCAATAATTGACACTTGCCAAAACATCTCAAGGGCCAGCACCCGATTTGTGATGCATACCAGAAGCTAGAATGGTTCCCTAGTAAAGCCACACATCCAAATGAATGTGAAATCCTCTTCGAGAAACCAGTCACATTTCGAAGTGAAATTCTACATATACTTTGTCTAGTCTATGGTGAGTCAATAAAGACCGCCATCCTCACTAAAGTCTTGCAAAATCATAGTCAAGAAATAATCTGAAAAATGCATAATAATCATAAATTGAGGAGAGGAGAATGTTAAATAGGTGCAGGACAACTAAGAGGAGGGGTTAATCAGTTGTCACAAAATTCAAACTTAAAAACTTCAACACTTATCAATTCCACAACCAAACTATTATGTTATTAAGTAAGAGCATGGAACACAAATAATAGAAACATAATGAACACCATATTTTTACATGGAAAACCCAATAAGGGAAAAACCACAGTGAGCGTTAACTCATAATATAAAGAGATTATAAAATTGAATATAGAGGCTCACTGCCTAGAAGAGGACTCACTGTCCAAATACAAATGCTCACTGCCTGTAGAAAGGACTCACTGTCCAATAGGGAGGCTCACTGCCTACAGATACAAAAGAGAACAAAAGATCCACCATGGCAATTAATACACATCTGCAACTTTGAATAAAGGATTACAGAAATCGTTAGCTCACTACCTTAGGAATCCAACACAATGAAGAACTGCTACCTCAACTCACTCACACACACTTTTGTTCTTATGATTTGTGGCTCACTTCGTCACTTTGCATCTCACTGTCATACAACTCTTCACAATTCAACTTGCATTTATACCATCTTCAATCTTCGAACCTTTCTCCAAGGTCAGCCACAAAAACTTCATTTCATAAATTCAAATTAGGTCAACAACTCAACATTCCTGTGGTGGAAAGGAATGAAAGTGGACCAATAAAAAATTTATCCAAGATCAAAAATAATATCTTGAAACAACCACACACTTCCTTAATTAAATTTTATTCTTCGAATGAAGTGTAAGCACCAGGTCGGCCAAACCTAATGAAAACATAAATGAATATTGATGTACATGATTCCCAACAAGAATATGACATGTGGACACCACAACACACTTCACTATGTAGGAGAATACATCTCAGGTTCCTTCAGATACATCTGTAGCAAATGCAATACGCTTCAAACACTAAACACCTTTCACCAGTCCATCTGGACTATGCAAACACACACTAAAACATTGAAACATGACTTCCAAACCACCAAACTTCAACCATCTTTCTCAGAACCCAGAGAACACCTTCACAAGACATATCCCAGATCCACAAAATCTGAAACAAAATAGTGGAGGACTGCAGAGCAGAAACATTTCTCCCAGTCCACAGAAGACCAACTCTACCAGAACAATTCACACACTGGTGAATGTAACTTTCACGTACCATCACACCAAAAGATAAAACTCAGGATATATCACCACAAGATCATCATTATCAAACCTTCAGATCCTTAGAAGCATAGGATCAACACAGAAGAAATGTGGAGCACATACAGGAGCACATTCTGAACACATTCAGCACTCTGACTTCTCTTCTTTATTAATTATCTCAAAAGCACTTGAAAACTCACAAATCTAGCACATCTTTAATGACATAAAGATAGCTCCATGTACTCACAACATCTCATCAGCATCTCAATTATACATGTATAAATAGCAACATACTGAACTGTGTTGACATCAATGACAACATTAATGACAACACCACCAAACTAGCTCATACTTGCAACAATCTCCCCCTTTGTCATTGATGGCAACACATGATGTGAAAAAACATCAAAGACAACATCCTACACAATATCCCAGGAGAACCTCTTCTCTTCTTTTGCAACTATTTTTCACATGACTTTCTCTCCCCCTTTCACATCAATGGAAAAGATCAACAACTCTAATTAATCCCCCTTAGGAGTACACTCATACAGCAATAATGAAAACCTTTTCTACTCCCCTTGTGGAGTAGACCCAATTATCAGTCCAGATAAATGAAGAATCTATGAATTCACTGGACTAATGCACCTTCATGTGCACCTCGTTCGAAGGGCCGATGACCCCCAACCTCTCCCTAAGATGCTCAAAAGTATCCTTCAGAAGAGCCTTAGTAAATAAATTTGCAATTTGTTCCTTTGTTGTCACATACTCCAGTTTGACTTCATTCTCCAACACTTTTTCTCTCAAGAAATGATATTTGATAGATATGTGTTTTGTTCTTGAATGTATAACCGGGTTCTTTGAAATGTTTATTGCACTTGTGTTGTTGCAGAAAATAGAGATAGGCTCATCACATATCGCTCCAATGTTTTTCAGAGTTTGCTTCATCCATAAAACATGTGTGCAGTAGGATGTTGTAGCAATATATTCTGCCTCTGCAGTGGATAAAGAAATTGAATCTTTCTTTTTACTCAACCATGAAACTAATCTTCCGCCAAGAAAGAAAGCACCACCACTAGTACTCTTCTAGTCATCTTTAAGATGTCTAAATATCCTCTTTATAGCTATAACATGTGCCTCTTTAGGATATGCTTGGAATCTAACAACTAAACATACTACATGCATAATATCTGGTCTAGTAGCAGTAAGATACAACAATCCGCCAATCATAGATCTATATTTTCTCTAATCAGTCTTAGCAGATTCATCATTTTTACTCAGCTTACATCCAGTTACCATAGGAGTACAAACTGGTTTGGAGTCATCCATCCCAAACTTCTTCAACGGCTCTTTTACATACTTAGATTTTGAAATGAATATCCCTTTATCAGTTTGATTAACTCGTAGACCAAGGAAGAAATTCAATTCACCAATCATAGACATCTCAAATTCTTTCTGCATCTCTTTAGCAAAAATTTTACACATGCCTTCATTTCCACCAAAACTGATATCATCAACATATACAACTACTATCAACATTTTGTTACCTTACACTTTGAAGTAAAGTTTGCTTTCAGCAAAGCCTTTGTTGAATCCTTTCTTTGTTAGGTATCTGTACAATCTTGCATACCAAGCTCTGGGAGCTTGCTTTAGTCCATACAACACCTTCTTCAACTTACAAACCATGTCCAGTTTGTCAGATAACTGAAACCCTTTAAGTTGTTCCATGTACACTTCTTCCTCTAATTCAGCATTCAAAAATGTTGACTTAACATCCATCTGCTACACTCTAAAGTCCTTGTGGGCAAAAAATTCCAAAAACATCTTAATAGCTTCCATTCTAGCCACAGGGGCAAATGTTTCTTCAAAATCCATACCTTCAACTTGTGAATATCCCTTGCATACAAGTCTTTCCTTATTCCTTAAAAATTCTCCACTTTCATTTAGCTTATTCCAGAACACCCATTTTGAGCCAATCGCATTCTTATTCACAGGTCTAGGGACTAGTTCCCATGTCTGATTATTTTCTATCTGTTGCAACTCTTCTTTCATAGCTCTCATCCAACTCTGATCTTCACATGCTTCACTTACAGATTTAGGTTCAATTTTACAAAGTAAACACAAATTTTCCTCAACTGCAACTTTGCTTCTTGTCTTCACACCTTCACTCTTATTTCCAATTACTATTCCTCTAGATGATTCTTCTGTACATACTTAGGAGTCTTAACAGCAGGTTCTGGCTCATTCTCTTCTTCTACTTCTTCAGTTTGTTCTTCTTTCTCTTCTTCTTCCTTCTCCTTATTCTCCTCAGGTACATGTCCATAGATAGGATCATTAGGTTCAACTTCACTTATCTTAATAGGTCTATGTATGTGTTCATCAACTTTCACATTGGCACTTTCAACAATCTTTCTCAATCTTTTATTAAAGAATCTATATGCTTTTCTAGTAGTAGAGTATCCAAGAAAGATTCCTTCATCACATCTAGCATCAAACTTTCCAATATTTTCATCATCTCTTTTAATGTAACATCTATTTCCAAATACCTTGAAATATTTCACAGTAGGATTCTTACCAGTCCATAACTCAAAAGGAGTCTTTGTGTTGTTGTATCTAATTTAAACTCTATTAAGAACATAAACAGCAATGTGTATCGCCTCTCTCCAGTACACATCCAATATATTTGATTCTTTCATCATGGTCCTAGCAGCTTCCTATACTGTCTGGTTTTTCCTTTCAACTACTCCATTTTGTTGAGGGGTTCTCGGAGAAGAAAACTGTCTCTTTATGCCATGATGTTCATAAAATGCATTAAATTCACTAGAAGTGAATTCTCCACCTCTATCAAATCTCAAACACTTGATTTTCAAATTTACTACATTTTCCACTCTTACTTTGAATACCTTAAACCTATCCAGAGCCTGAATCTTTTCTCTAAGAAAATCAACCCATGTCATTCAAGTATAATCATCAATAAGAAGCATGAAATACCTATCACCATTCAGGCTTCTTGTTCTAGTCGGACCACAGAGATCAATGTGAACTAACTCTAGCATTCTAGTAGTAGAGTGCTCTTTTGCCTTAAAGCTACATCTTGTCTGTTTCCCCAATTGACAGCTTCTACAAATAGCATTAGCAAGTCTTGTGATTCTTGGTAGCCCTTGAACAATTTCCTTTGAACTGATTTTGACCAGATTATCAAAATTTTTATGTCCCATTCTCTGGTGCCATAACCAACTTTCACTGATTTGAGATACAAGACATTGACCATCAACTCCCTTCAGCTGATAGATGTTTCCATGAGTTCTCCTTCCAGCAGCAACCATATCTCCATTTCTAGATCCTTTTTTTATTTCACCGGTATTATTCTTAAACACAAGTTTAAAGCCATTGCTACACATCTGACCAACACTCGAAAGGTTATGCCTCAAACCCTTCACATAATATACATCATCAATACTATGCACTCCATCAAAACTAATTAAACCTTTCCCAAAAATCTTAGCTCTTGAATCATCACCAAACATAACTAAACCACCATCATATTTTTCAAGTTTAGTAAACTTACTCTTATCTCCATTCATGTGATTAGAACATCCATTATCAATTACCTAGCAATCTTCATCCTGTCTTACATGAAAAGCGGTAACTAAAGTACCTTCCATCCTATTCCTCTTATTCTCCAGAGCCTTATTGCTTACACATTTTCTAGGGTTAGTGGATACAAATTTACTTTCCAAAGCTAAGAATAAGCATTCACTATCATCAACCTCATTTTCAGATTCATCATCAACGATTCCAACTTCTTCTTTAACATAGTACAGCTTCTTATGTTTCTTATCCTTTCTATCCTTATCCTTATAATCCTTGTTCTTCTTATGTACAGCTCTATTCAGACATCTTGAAGCATAATGACCAATATTACCACAACTAAAACATTTAAAGGGAAACAAACCTTTATACTTTCTGGTACCTTTCTTCAAATTCTTGGTGAAGTTTGCTTCCAACTTATCATCACAATCACTATCTGATTTGTCTCCAATCTTCATTGCCTTAAATTTTGTTTCTATCTTGTCTTCTTTCCTAAACTTTCTTATCTCAAATGCTTGCAAGGTGTTGAACAACTATTCTAAAGTGTACTTCTTAGGATCATATATTTCTTCAATAACTAAGATCTTATCATTGTAGCAATCTGGTAGGGTGATCAAGATCTTCTCAATTATATCTTAATCTGATAGTTTTCCTCCTTGATTTCTAGTTTCATTTGCAGTTAGTTCAACCCTTTGAAAGAAGCTTGTAAATTCTTCACTTTCTTCCATTTTTAGATTTATAAATTTATGCTTTGTCGTCAGCTTCTTTGTCAATTTCACTCTTTCATTTCCTTCATACATGTATTCCAACTTCTTCCAGACTTCATATGCAGTATCCAAAGAAATAACCTTAGCTTGCTCAATTTTAGATAAGCCACTACAAATAGCATACTTTTCCTTCTCATTTTCCTCATAAGTAGAAATCTCATCTACAGTAGTAAGACCACCAGATGGGTATGTAAACTTTGTCTCAACAACCTTCTAGGTCTTGAAACCAAGAGAGATAATATATCCTTTCATTTTTCCCTTCCAATCATTGTAGTTGGCTCCATCGAACATAGGGATCACCAACTTATGCGCCATCAGATATTCCTTAACCAGTTAAGCTCTACACCAAGGAACTAAAGCTTTGACACCAATTGTTAAATAGGCTTAGGACAACTGAGAGGGGGGGTGAATCAGTTGTCACAAAATTCAAACTTAAAAACTTCAACACTTATCAATTCCACAACCACACTATTCTTTTATTAAGTAAGAGCATGAAACACAAATAACAGAAAGCAAATCAACACAATGAACACCAAATTTTTACGTGGAAAATCCAATAAGGGAAAAACCACAGTGAGGGGTAAATCACAATATAAAGAGATTATAAAACTGAATACAGAGGCTCACTTCCCAGAAGAGGACTCACTATCCAAATACAAAGGCTCACTACCTACAGAAAGGACTCATTGTCCAACAAGGAGCCTCACTACTTGCAAATACAAAAGAGAACAAAAGATCCACCACAACAAGTAATACAAATCCACAGCTTTGAATAAAGGATTGCAGAAACATTTAGCTCACTACCTTTAGGAATCAAACACAATGAAGAATTGTTGCCTTAACTCACTCACACACACTTTTGTTCTTATGATTTGTGGCTCACTTCGTCACTTTGCATCTCATTGTCATACAACTCTTCACAATTCGACTTGCATTCATACCATCTTCAATCTTTGAACCTTTCTCCAAGGTCGGCCATAAAAATGTCATTTCATACATTCAAATTAGGTCGGCAACTCAACATTCCTACGGTGGAAAGGAATTTGAGTGGACCAATAAAAAAATTATCCAAGAGCAAAAATAATATCTCAAAACAACCACACGCTTCCTTAATTTATTCTTCGAATGAAATGTAAACACCAGGTCGGCCAAACCTAATGAAAACATAAATGAACATTGATGTACATGCTTCCCAACAAGAAGATGACATGTGGATGCCACAACACACTTCACTATGCAAGAGAATACATCTCAAGTTCCTTCAGATACATCCACAGCAAATGCAATACGCTTCAAACACTAAACACCTTTCACCAGTCCATCTGGACTATGCAAACACACACTGAAACATTGAAACATGACTTCCATACCACCAAACTTCAACCTTATTTGTCAAAACCCATAAAAAACCTTCACAAGACATATCCCAGATCCGCAAGATTTGAAACAAAACAGTGGAGGATTGTGAAGTAGAAACATTTCTCCCAATCCACAGAAGATCAACTCTGCCAGAACAATTCACACAATGGTGAATGTAACTTTCCTATACCATCACACCAGAAGCTAAAACTCAGGATATATCACCACAAGATCATCATTATCAAACCTTCAAATCTGCACAAGCATAGGATCAACACAGAAGAAACGCAAAGCACATATCGGAGCACATTTTGAACACATTCACCACTTTGACTTCTCTTCTAAGTTATTAATTTTCTCAAAAGCACTTCGAAACTCACCAATCTAGCACATCTTTAATGACATAAAGATAGCTCCATGTACTCAAAACATCTCAACTATACATGTACAAACTGCAACATATTCACCAAACTAGCTCATACTTGCAACAGAGAGGAGTCCATACAGAAACTGGCCTTCTTATTCCCTTTTCATTAAACATAGCCAACCTCACATGTTTTTTGAAGAAGTCAGGGTTTTGATGCAAAAACATATGGGCAAGGAAAGAAGGAAACCTGAACCTCTATTGTGTTTTGTATTCCCTTATTTGGCTCAGCATCTCCTTGACGATGACTTATGTGAAGTCGTACTAGAATAAAGAATGTTTCCTACGCAACTGAAACCCCAGACCCAATTGAAACTCCTGAACATATCTGTTGGTGTCCAGGCCACAAACAAAGGCCATCATTGAGAAGGCATCTTGCATGCCTATGGGGAAAGCATTGTGCACTTCTGGAATTTGTGGTGGATTTTTATGATCTTCTCAAGGCCTTTTGGTTTGTTTGTTATAAAAATCCTGAGCAAGATTTTTGGTTCTCCATATTTTCTCCCCCTTTCTTAGAGTGGATGATTCCATCTTGTCTACTTTAGATATTTTTAAAGAGATGCATGGCATGCTCCAGATAGCTTCTACGCAAATATTAACTCTTAGCTCCCAGCCCTCGATGGTGCTGGTATCTGGGTTGAAATGCTTAATGGCCTTGTCGACTAGTTTTGGGCAGTAATGCACAAAAGGGACCATATAATGTGGAAGCCCACTGAACCATTTCTTTTGTGCCAAAGAATCCGGGTCACTATTCTATTCTTTCGTAGGCCACTTCCCTAAGAGTCTTAGGGTTCTTTGCAAGGATGGGATCATAAATTTTATCCCATTCCTCCTTTATTTGGCTTTGGTCCCTGTAAGTTTTTTGCTTTTCTGAGGCCTGCATGTGAACCCACTCCGGCTTCTCTAGTATCCCAAGTGAAGCATAAGAGACGTCCTCAAATATATAGGTGACCGGTGTTGCACACATGGCATCAAACAAACTTTACATTGCCTCTCCTTGTGTTTCCATCTGAGAACTTTTAGCCATTTTCCTTTTGATGCAGATTTCTGCTATGCTCAAATTTTCTGCAATTCACTTCGGCTCTATCTATGCTCAAAACTCCTTGCTCTAGATAGCGTACTCAAGAATATTTCTACAATGTTAGCCTCTTGCATGCAATATTTAGTGATTTCTTTCTTGGAGTGGTAGACAACAATTGTCTTTTAGCATTTAATCTGGCATGTACCGCAACTCTTTTTCTTGTGTGAAATGAATTACTTGCCATTTTGAAAGGACAAGAATTCATAATTACATTTGGTAATGATATCCTACGACACGATTTTCTTAGGAAATTGAGCTAGTGATTTGAAGGCGGTTTAGGCTTTCGCATGCTCTAGCAATTAATATCTCAAAAAAGAATGATCAAGCCAAATATGCAATAAGTACTTGAAAAGATTTGTGTTCTACCTTGGAATTTTAAAAATGCTTGCAATGCAACACATCAATACCTGGTCATGCAAACTACCACCAAGGACTACCTCTGGCTTATGATAATTAATTAGCTCTTATTAATTTTGCATGCAGCAACTCATACATGACAGGCGCAACTGGGTGGGAAATTCGAGCTGGCTATGATGGGATTTTTGAGTTGGTACTCGATTAGCATCATGCTTATGGCATGCAAATACCTTGCATGTTTCTATAAATAGGCCCTTAGACAACAACAAAATCACACTTATCAATTCAAGAAGAATTGGTATTAGGCAGTTAGGTAGAATTTAGCATTAGCAGTTACATATAGCTTGAATTAGGCAGTTGTGTAGAGCTTAGCACCATGAATACTCCCATTAGGTGAGTTTGCAACAAGTCTCAGACAGCATTCCTAGGTGAAATCTTGAATAGGCACCTAAAGAGAATAACCAAGAATAAACATTCATTGGCCATAGTAGCAATGAAGTGGGTTATGGGGAGGGACTGCATTGAGTACAAGGATAAATATAGGGTCAATACTGACGTATGCTCTCACTTTTTTGCCTCGCTACTTGATATTTAGGTTCCAAAGCAGATGATTCTTCACTTGGTGTTGGAAATCTTCCTGAAGCGGTACCTTGGAGGTCTCAACGAGATTGTGGCGAATGCAATATATGGCTTGGGCATTCTGACAACGAGCGACCTCTATAAGCATATTGAAAAAGATGTTGTGGTGCCATGGGTTCCATTTCTGAGTGGGTTTCGCATTCAAACACAAGAAGAGCACCGCCAGAGGGTCACTTGCACCTGTCATTTCATGTTGTGCTACTATAATGTAGTGCTTTTCTATGGTGTAGAGTGGTACACTGACTTCAGGGACTTGGTATATCCCCCACCACTAGCCATTGCTGTTGCTAATGCTCTTGTTGCTCCTAATGCTCTTTTTGTCATTCCTAATGCCCCTGCTGATGATGCTCCCGTTGCTCCTGCTTAAGACTCAAAACTTTTTTATGCTTTAAGAATCAACCCACTTTTTTTATATATGCCTGAAAAAAGGCCTTCACCATACATATATATGAAGAAACTGCAGAATATATAGATATAATTTTAAAAGTATGGCCCTAGAGCCATTTTAAAAATGTATTTATTTAAGGATATATATATATAATGAATATACCGCTTATATCAACTTTCTATCTCTTTTGCTTGTGATTCTGCAATATGGGTTCCCTTTTCTTCATTTCTTTGAGTACTTTTTTGTGCTTCTTGCAATAATGGGTTCCATTTATTTTCCAACTTCTTGCACTATGGAATTAATTGAAAGACCAGCCGACAAAAACATGAAGGAAAAATAATTACACTACATATTTACACTAGTAAAATAATTGTGAAGCTTAATTAAACAATTTTAGGTGAATTTTGTTAACCGAAATACCCAATGTCTCCTGCTCCATATTTTCTAATTCAAATGCATTGTGTTGCTTGCATTGAATTGTTTTGAAAGGGCCTTCCCATAGACTGTTGAATTTTCTATGCTAGCCAGACTTTGCGGCCCTTTCGTTGAATTCTCTTATCAAACCATCTCTTAACCACCTATTGGAAATTGGACATGGTGACCAAGGCTTTTCCCCTCTTCTCCTATACTTCCAGTACCTTGGCCAACCGAACCTCCATGGCTCCATTTTCTTCAACCTCAAGAGATTTGAGCAACTGTAGTGTCAAAATTTCTATGGAGATGGGCAATAGCTCTTCTTTCCCATACACTAGCTCGTACAGAAAGTCTTGAGGACTTGCTTGGGAGTTATGCAATTTTCCCATAGCGTCGCCTAAAGGTTTTTATGCCATTCTCTCTGGTGTTCCAACCCGATTCTTTTGATGAGTCAAACTAAATTTTTATTAGTCGACTCTGCTAGACCATTCCCCTATGGGTAATAATTTGAAGAATTTTTTAAGAATATGAAATGCACGAGTGCAAATTGACATACCTTAGAACCCAGGATAGCCTTGGAATTGTTGGAGATGATGGTCTTCGATGGAATGAATCTCGTTACTAGCCCCTTAAGAAAGTCCACAATCTCTGCCTCCGTCACATTCTTCAGGGGCATGGCCTTGGTCCACCTAGTGAAGTAGTCTATGGCCGTGAGGATCCATTTGTGTCTAGCGTTGGAGGTGGCATTGATCATTTCGATAAATTCAAGGCCCCATTGAGCAAACAGTTCATCAACCACTATCGGGTTGAGAGGCATTGCAGAGTTTTTTCTTCTTATGAAGAATTGACATTCTTTGCAGGCCTTCACCAAAGAGTATTATTCATTGAATAGCATAGGCCAAAAGTACCCAACACACATGATTTTTATAGCAGTGGTCTTCGCAGAGAAGTTTCCTCCCGCGGGACTGTTGTGGAAAGTATCAAGGATTTTCTTTGCTTGCTCCATGGTGACACACCGCAATAGAATGCCACTGAAGTTCCTTTTGAAAAGGACTCCTTCAATAAGTACATATCCATTATTTTATAGTTTATAGAATATTCTCTTCTAAGAAGGAAGGCCCAGTGGATATTTTTCGGTGTCCATGAACCTTACTCGGTCCACCAGCCAGTAGCCTTTGGATTCAGACTCATTTGTTAGAACTAGCTCTAGTTGCTTCTCTTCAGTTGCCATTTCCTCGTCGTGCGCCAAATATTTGCACAGTCCTCTTCCTCAGATGATATTTGTAGGATTGACCTCAATATCATATTCAAGGATCTTAGTGATCCAATTGGCCCTTTTTTTGGTGATTTCTCCTTCCATGATGTATTCGCGCACACTAGAATGTGCAACATAAACAATCACCTTATTGCAAGATATGAGGTGTCGGAACTTCTTGAGTCCCTTAACAATAGAAAGCACTTGCCTCTAGACAAATTTTTAGTTCATCTCATATTCCTTTAAGGTATACAAATGGAATGTTATCGGATGTTCTCCCTTTTCTTCATCCTCCTTTTGAATCAAAGCAGTAGCGATGCTTGACTTGCTACAAAATACATAGATTATGAAGTCCTTCGATAGGTCTAGATTTACCAGCATAGGAGCTAAGGAAATAGCATCCTTAACCTTCTTGAAGGCTTCTCTAGCTTCCTTTTTCCATTTGAATATTTGATCCTTTTTTAGCATCAGGGTGATTGGTCTAATTATTCCTACAAAATCCAAAATGAATTTTCTCCAAAATTTACCTTCCCCAAGAACGCTAGTAGAATTTGGCAAATAAATGACTACGTGAATAAAACTTTTAGTCATGTGACTAACACTAGTAGTATTTGGGAAATAAATGACTAATTTGGTCATTTATAAGTGAATAATTTGGTCATTGGGTAAAATCATAACTAAATGACTAATATCAGAAAAATAAAAAATGACTAAATAAATGAGTAATATTAGACAAATAAAAATGACTAAATAAATGACTATTACTACTCTATTCTTTTTTCTTTCGAATTTGATCATAATCCATAGAGCTTAAACCCCCCTTATGGGACCCCTACCTAATGAATCATTAATGTTTTTAACTATGATTTGAAGGCCTATCATGAGGGCATGATGCATAGCAACCGAGAGACATTACTACATAAAAGGAGGTTTTAAGACATTAATTTAAGACAAAATATTAGTTTTGTCTTAAATATATATTTTATATTTAAATTATATTTTTAATTAACAACATCAAGTTTCCACAGTCCATGATAATTAAGTGTTCAAGTTTCTGGATTTAAATTGTGTGAGTTTTTTAAATCAATGTTTCTGATCGCACTCCATGATCTATCATTAGGATGATTTGCATGCAACAAGAGAGAAGAAAAATAGAGTGAGATAGCAGACTTGGAAGGATAAATAGGCGAGGAGAAGATAGGGCTAGAATACAATAGGCTAAGATTTGACCAATGAATTAGAAAAAAGATAATAAAATGAATTAAAGCAACTTACCCCTTGATAATAAAATAAAATAAGAACTAGGAAACTAAAGAGAGGAGATAAAGAAAAACAAAAAGAGAACAATGTAATCAGAACCAAAGCAAAAGAATAATTAAAACATCAAAGAAATAATTAACATTATATACATATATATATATATATATATCAAAGAAATAATAAACAATATATAAATATGTATATAGTTTATTATTTCTTATATATATTAAAAATTAAAAATACAAATTTCAAATGTCTTAAATCAATTTTCTAGTTATCTTAAATTAAGACAATAAAAATATATACTTTTTCTAAAATAATTTTTTTATTAATAATTGTAAAAGATTTATGGAGTCAATTGTGTGTTAATTTTTTGCATCAACGTTTCGGATCACACTCTGTGATCCATCATCAGGATGAAAATTAGAGCACAAGGATAGAATGAAAAGATGCATACCAAGACAAGCATAAAAAGGTTTGAGAGGGGGAGGAGTGAGAAGGAGTTGTGCACAAAATAAGGCACGAGAGGGCAACAACTTAACAAGAGAGAAATTCATAAAAAGCACACAAGAGACAACAAGCAATAAACTTGATAAAATTCAATCAATTTAAAAGAAAAAAAGGAAATAAAATGAGGACAAGCACAAAAGATTGCTCAAATAATTTCAAATAAAAGAAATTAAACATTAAAGAATCAGAGAAAAAAAATCAAGAAGACTACTAAAAAGAAAATAAGAAAAAATCAAGAATTGAAAAAAAGATCAATTTTATTAATCCAAAAAACAACCTAAATGGTTAATGAAGAGAAACTAAAAAATTCAAAGTAATAAATAAGAAAATAGAAAAAATGAAGTACACACAAAAAATACATATGAAATATTATATATATTTGATAATAAACTTGTATTAAATTTACAAGACTAAAATAAAATGTATTATCAAAAATAAATCAAAGAATCAAAGCAAAAAAATATAACATAATAATAACATTTAATAGAGACAAGAAGACTACTAAAAAGAAAATAAGAAAAAACCAAAAATTTCTCTCCATTCGTTTTCCCTCCTCATTCAACATGAGTTTTCCTTTTCCCTCCATGATGACATCGATCAATAGTAGGTTGTGTGGGATTTTATGTGGCAGAAAAGCCACCAGTGGTGGTGTGCTTGATGTTGAATCTTCTATTATGGAGGCCCACGATTTGGAGGAGCTCGAGACACATAATGCCCATTACACTTTTCCCATTGCATCCATAGGTAGGGACTTAGAAAATTGAAGAAATTTTTATTTAGGAGTGTTATTGGCTTATTAATTGATTTTGATATGTTGCCCCATGCATTTAAGCTTGTCCACGATGTTCTGTAAAGATCAACTTTAGATACTTAAGTGTTTTGTGTTCCTATGGCATATTAGTTTGGAAATGTTTAATATTCACTCTTACATTTGGTAAACCAAAAGCTTTTATAGATTGAGGGGTACAAATACAGTTCTTACCATTGATGTTATGTTAAGAGAAATAGTCATGTAAAGTAGTTACTCTTTCATTGACACACAAACACTACTTTGAAGAGGAACTTCCATTGAAAGGTTTCATCAAAATAAGTTGTATTTGAGAATAGACTTCACCGCAAACATCATTTTTAGAAACAATTTGCTTGCCTTGTCTATGCTTCCACATTTTCATCTATGTCTAGCAGGGCACTTGTAACTACAACATATGCCAAAAAGTCCCTGTTGTTATACTTTAATGGATGTCCCTTCGTTATTACTAGATATCTGATGTAGTGCACATTATTATAGTGCAAGCCTATTTTTTGGATTGTTTCATTTAGCACTACCAATATTCTCCACAAGAACATTGAGCCTGTTTAAAATGATGGAAATAGTTCACATCTCTTAGAACAATTTCTCTTGCAAGTGTTTGCATTTACTTAATTACCCTAGATTTATGTAAAAGAGATTGTTTCATAACTGTTATCCCATTCAACCATCATACTTCCCTTTTGTTGCAGTAGACCACTAGAATCACTCTTCTCTTATACTTTGTCAGCCTATTATGAGGTTTCTCAGGCCTCTCACATACCTTTTATCCCTTCTCGGACCTACTGAAAACATTTCTTTGTCACTATTCAAGGTTTCTTTAGCTCTTATCTATGCTCATATTTCTGCCAAGTCTTTAGCATTGTCCCCACTTGTTTAGGACTATGTCCTCCTTAGTTACACCTAGATTATTTAACCAGGGACGAGAGAATAGAATCTTATCTACATCAATACATATCATCCACGGGAACTTTTCCCTAGCTGAGAAGTATGTAATAATGTTTGAGCACATAAAGGACCATCAGAAGCTTGATAGTCTTCCATTTTAAAAACAACCCTCTCATAATTTTTTCCTTGAAGTTGAAAAGCTTCTTAATGTAATCCTTGAAGGAAAATTTGGGTGCTTGAGTGGGAAATAGCGTATGATATTAGTAGTATCTTTTGAGAGGAATTAAGTATTAGCAGTATCTTCTGAAAGGAATTAACTACAACTAATCATATCTAGCTAAAACTCCAGATCTAGCAATAGCTTGTAGAATATTCGCACTAGCCCCCTTTTCACTCTTCATGTATGGAGGTCAACATGATGACCATGAAGATCATGGTCCATGATGAATCTAGTTGGCAGAAGAACTAAGAAATATTCTAGAAATCCTTGTTATTCTTTGATGGATGTCCCTTTGTTATTATTGGATATCTAATGTAGTGCACATTATTATAGTGCAGGCCTATTTTTCAGATTGTTTCATTTAGTATCACCAATATTCTCCACAAGAACATTGTCCCTATTTAAAATGATGGAAATGGTTCACATCTCTCAAAATAATTTCTCTTGCAACAATCTTGGAGATGAATTTAGATGCAGTGTGAAAATTAGAACATACTCGAAGGTTCTTAACAACTCTAATAGTTGTACCAGGGGCCATGTTTAACAAACCAAATGCAATTGCTAACTTTTCACTATGGTGGCAAATAAATGATTCATTTTTCTTCTATTCCATAGCATTAAGTAAAAGTCTTGAATTTGGAAATACCCTATTGCCTTCATTTGCCAAGACAATTTCTCCAATTTTGTATAGCTCTCCCATGTTTGTGAATGTGATCTATCTCCTACACAAAAAAGCATGTACCATTTTATGCCCTTCAATCCAACTACATGTAGTGATAGTTAAATTGATGTAAATTGGTATGCATGAAGGAGAAGTTTTTCATGGAGGTATCCTTTGCAGGGGGAGTCAATAGTCCACTATTTTTATTTGAACATTTATAGAAAGATATGGTGTTGGTTGGATATGGAAAATTTTCAAGATACCCTAATACAAATACAATTGGATTTGGCAATGGTGCAGGAGCACCTTTGGTCAACAATGGTCAAGCAAGGATTATATTAAGTAAGCTTTAGGGTTTGAAGATTTTTTGTCTTAATAAGGGAAATAAGAACAATTTTTTTTTGTAATAAGTCATTTGGGATGGTTTTCAGGTGTCTAGGAGTCAACGATATGGATTTTGCAAATTTGCACTTTGTTGTTGTCAATCAACAAAAGTTGCAAATGCAAGAATTTTAGGGAATATTTTGGTCAAAGGTAGGTAAACGCTTGTAATAAGGCCATTTAGTGATAGTTGAGTATTTGTAGGTGCAATAAGGTCATTGTCAGTCCATGCAAAGTTGTTGCAAGTCATTTTTGTCAGATTTTGAAATGTTGCTAAAAATAGTTGCATATTGACAATTTTGCATGTCAGAGGAAAATAGATGCTCCTCTAAATGAATCAATGCATGTAACTGATGGAAATATGTTCAAAAAGCCTAAAAAGGCTCGAGCAAGATGTAATGAAGTTGGTATTGAAGAATCAAAACAATTTACAACATTATCTCTACTAAAAACATTGTATTTTATGTATTTACATAACTTTTCACTCTTTGTATGGCCTGTACAGTCACAGTTAAGTTGTGAAAGATTTTGTAGTTTGTGTAGGCATGTTTTAACTCTCTTTTGGAACAAATTTGAAAGTCTTACACTAAGATTGGAGAGAGATCTCTGAGATTTTCTGTGACTGCCTGTAACAGGCCAGCAAGTGCCCTATTTTTGAAGTTTTAAAAAAAAATTGACATTCCACCTACTGTTGAAGGTTTTGGCTCAGTGGAATGTCTTCATAAAAGTTAGATTAGGTGTCTTGAGGGTTTAGAGAGACTGAAGAATCAAGAAATTTGAAATGGTGTGATGCCCTAGGCTGTGTAGTGTAGTTCTCTAAGTAAATTTGAGTTGTCATGGTAGGGTTTTTGTAAAATGATGATGGAACATTCAAAGTATTTTTTAATTGAGTTTGTGTAGGGCAAGTGTAGGTTGTTGGATGCTTTGAAAGAGTTTGGAAATCTCAGGAGACGTGATTTACACTAAACCTTAGTGTTTTTGGATGAAAAGTGAGGGTTTTATGGATCAACAACTTAGAGGTCTTAAACTAGTGAACAAATAGTGGAATCTAATGTTTTGAAACACAATTTAACTCTTTCAAAAGAGTTTGAGTGGTAACTTGTTGATTAGAGGGTATATCCTTTGTAAAAGAGGGCTAATTGAGTAGCCCCAAACGGTGTTAGCTTATTGAAAGTCCAATTTGGTCTTAAGAAACCACTTGTGTTCTTTTGGTATGTTGGAACTAGGGTTGAAGAGAGTCTAAAAAGTTATTTGTTAGGTCTTTGTACGGCCTACTCAATGATTTATGGCAAAAATTTGGGTTTTAAGGATACAAGCCTAATAGGTGTAAGTCTGAGACAAGTTGGTGAATTAGAGTTATAATGGTTGTATCCCTGATCAAGTTTGATCTTTTGTGAGTTTGGGAAAAGTCACTCCACCCTGCTTACATCAGGAAATTATAAAAATATACATATACTCAATTATTTATACATCTAAAGGTATAAGACATTACTTTTAATTCATATGATACTTGCATATACAAGTCTCATCAAAGAAAACAAAATGCAACTATTAAAGAAATAAAAAACCATCAATATGAGAAATTTTTTGAAGTTAGTGTTTCCAATGCTAAACCGTGATCCATATCTCTTGTATCATATTTCTCCCCCATATGTTCACTCAAACATATAGAACAGGATTGTATGCATTTTGTTGATAGTGGGAGGATTTTCAATGTTTGGAAAATGTGGTTGCCATTGTGATCTTCATGTTTTGGAGAAAAATTAAGTATCAAGTTTGGAAATTTAGGCACTCAATTTTAACCTGGGCAAGAAATCCAGTAATTCATGCTCTATTATATTGAAGCACTTGCAAGTAATATACCTTCATAAAGAAAGAAGACATTCTTTCAATGTCCTCAATTTCATCGATGACTGGTTTTGCACTAAAGGAGGGACTAAGAAACACTTTTTACATCTTACCATACTTTGTTGTTTCTAGTAGTCATAAAAACCATGCATAGACAGATTTATTTATAATCCATTTAACCTTTCCCTCTGCATTTCCAGCAACCTTGTTCCTATTGTTTTCTAACTTTAGATCATTATATGCATAGAAAATTAGCAACTGATGGTTAGGTCATATCCCAATTCATGAAGCTAATTTTGTATAGATATCCATTCCTTCTTGTTTCACAAGCTTATCAATAATTCTACATACTTGTTTGTCTTGAAGCTAATCAGTGGTGAGCATGTTGGTGCATGGCAATGAGTGAGCCAAATTGTGAGTCGAGTACAATTTTTTTTTTTTTTCTATATGCACATATATTTGGAATTTCTCTGATGTGTTGGAAGTCAATAATTTTGAATTACACTATGATTTACAAAATGCAAATTTATTGCCCAGGAAGCTAACATAGATTCATTTTCAACTGGTTTTGATGTTGTCAGCATGAAATGTAAGGTTGATCATGTAACTAGTGGTTATGGAATTAATGGAAATAAAATGTGGTGTACAAATGGACCAGTTGCACAAACTTTGGTATTTTCTAACTTTTGCACAAAAATTGTTCCCACATTTTTGTATTTTAGGACAACAACATTGCCCAGTTTCATGAAATTTATAGATTCTCAAATCTCAAATTATTTCTAGATGATATTTTTGGTACTATGCCATAAAATATTTCTAAAAGATAAGTTCTTCAAGATAGCTTAGAAAAATTATAAAATTGATTTACCTTAGGATTTTTAGCTATTTTCATTATGCATAAGATACTTATATGGGATAATTTGATATGTCATATGCTTGACAAAAAACTAATTAACTTTAATTGAACAAAATATAGATTTCCCCATTTGGTTTGTGTATATATGTTCATATTTAGGATTATGATCATTTTTTGTGATACCTCTTAGCTCTGATACAAAGATTGTGCATAGTTCTTCTCAGTTCATTCAATTTGGTGCTATTATTTTTATCCTATGATTCAGGCTTCAAACTGACCCCTCTCATTAGTATTTGTCTTCCAGAACTGTCTAGAAGAGGGTAATCAAAATCAGTACTATAATATCTGAAAGTCAAAAATCCTTTCCCTGAAACTGAAGCTTTGTTCTCGAAAAACTAGAGCTGAGACGAGCCAAGAACTAGTGGAAGGGAAGTTGAATGAAAACTAAGAGCAACTAAAAGCCTTCCTAAGAAAATTTCCCTTTCCACTATAACTACCCATTCTAGTGTCTCATTATTCATTTTTTCTGGCATCTCCTCATTTTTCATTTCTTGATAGAGAGCTTCTAAAAGATGTGCAAGATGTTATTCAATCTCAACAATCAATGTTGAGATAAAATGGAAGCATTGCTCTTGCAAATAAGGTGCTAAATCATTTATCCTTGAAGGAGATTTATGTGCATGAAGAAAACTTAGGAGGTCTTCTAGAATATTCTTGGACCCCTCATCTATGGTATCTTTTATTTGACTAACCTCAGTTCCAAAATAAGCATTAAGGTGACGAAACTAGTCTTCATCATTTGTCATCATAAATCTAAAACTCAACCCAGGTAAATTAACACTTTTTAGGTCCCCTCTCTTGACAAGCCAGCCCTCACTAGTAGTTAATTTGTGTAAATGGGTTTCAACATCTTTGTAACTTGCCAAAGATGTAACTATGGCTTCAAGGCATTTACCAACCTTAACTCTCTCACGTAAATCTGCAAATCCATCAACTATTATTTGTTTCATCCTACTAACAAATAGGCTTTCAAAAAGTTCATCCCACAGACTCTTTGACTGCTTCAAAACAATCACACATGCATTGCCATGGAAACTCAACAATTGAACCAAAAACCATTTTTAGCCACTCCAAGCTCCCTTCAAATGCATCCAAACTGTCCAATGTTTATCTAATCAATGTCTCATTCTCTGCAAGTTCCTTACCACTTTTCACAATATCAAGCAAATACTTTCCCCCAAGCCTATCTGTAGAGAGAATATCATATGCACATGTCTTAAGCCACACTAAGCAAGACTAATATAAATTCGCTTAGCAAAATCATTATGGTAGCTTGTAGCTTCTCTCTATGAGATTTCCACAACTGCACCTCATTGTCTAGGATTGGAATCCCACCAAATAATTGTGATCCAGGTGGCACTGCCAACACAATCTTATAAAAAAGAGGCAAATTGTTTAGAACCTCCAAGAAGAGTTCCCCATCCTAACATAGCGTTACATGTATGACTCTTACCACATTACAAAAAATGGAACTGACTGCCCTCACCTTATTGATCTATCGGTGGAGCTATGAGGGGAGTTCCCTTGATGTAGTATTGTTAGGCCGATAGTGTTCTACCCTCAAATATAATATTATTACAGTTCGTCCAAAGTTGTCCCTATTTAAAATGATAGAAATGGCTCACATCTCTCAAAACAATTTTGGTGTAGGAGCACCCAAGTGGCTTCATTTGAATTTGATCAACATGAAGAGTCTTAGGTTGAGTTAGGAGTTCATGGTCATTTTGTGTGTCAATAAGGCCTCATTGGTCATTTGAAGGTATTTAGAAATCATTTTTATAAAGCAATGTTACAAAGTTGTCAATAATGCTCAAAAGAGCAAATGATGTAAATATGAGGTTTGTAAGGGGTTTTAGTGTTTGAGTCAAAGGTTTTAGGAATAAGGTCATATTTGATCATCTAAAGGTGTTTTGAGTCATTTTTTAGGTGTTTAGAATGTTTTGGGGGGTAAATAGTGCAAAATGTGTAAAATTGTCAATAATGTAATTGCAAGAATTGGGGAACTCAAGAGTCAGATTGAATATGGAAGGTAGGTAGATGGTTTTGGAGGGAAGGTTTATGTAATAAATGTAAAAAAACATGTGCTTCTTCATTGTAGAAGGTTGTTGAACCATTTTGAGAAGGAAATATAACAAAGAACACCCCTATTTTGATTGAAAATTTTGTGTTTTGTATTGAAATATGTACTTTCAGGCACTTGTATGTGGTTGTACAGTTGTGTACTCAAAAAATAATCTTGGATATAATTGTATATTGGTTCTAGATCTCATTTCAATCCAAAAATCAAGTTTTTCATTAACTTTGTGAAGTTTTATTGACAAAAACACAGTAACAGGCCAGTAGGTGAAAATTTAAAGTTTTGAAGCCCTAAAATGGATTAGGAGCCCATTCCACATACTGTCACTCCTGTATATACATGGAATGGGCATAGGATAGTAGATTTATTATGGTAGGGCATTGAGATGAGTCTGAGTGAGGTGTTTTTAGTGTTTGTGTATGACTGTCCTAAAGAAAATAGTGATTTAGTGTATGAAATGTGAGGTTTTGAGTGGGAGTTTGAAGAAATACTGTGAGTGGAGACTATGAGATGATATTTTGAGTGTGTGCATATATTTTCAAGTGTGTTGGTGGCATTTTCAATTTTTTATGAGTTGTGGAACCTAGAGTTTGAATAAACCCTAGCTAAATTGGAGGAAATTAAGGGTTTGTTGGTTCAGCGTTATAGAGAGGACTTGGAGACTTAAAACCTAATGAATATGTCTTTTTATTAATATTCAAGAAGATCTGAGTGGATTTTGAAATTTTCTTGTGAGATTTGAGAGGTCTTGCTTTGCAAAATAGACCTAATTGGTCTTTAGGGACAATGTGGAATCAAGCTTTAGGGTGTTTTGCTCCAAAGAAACCCTAGTTTAGTTTGGTACATGTTAAATTTGACCCAAATGGGTATTCAAAACTATCAAGAATCCTTGTAGTTGTTAAGAAAAATTGTGAGAAAAGTTGGAAAAAACATGTTTGCTCACCTACAAGCTAAGGGCAGGGTTATATGGTGAAGAGTGCAATTAAGGAGTTTATGAATATGATATTTGTTTGATTGACCTTGAATTGTGTTGAATAGGTTGAAGACCATTTTCCCTTGCATCAAATTTATCTTGCAACAATCTTGGAGATGAATTTAGATCTAGTGAGGCAATCAAAACATACTTGAAGGTTCTTACCAACTCTAATAGTTGTACCAGGGGCCATGTTTAACAAACCAAATGAAATTGCTAACTTTTCACTATGGTGGAAGATAAATGATTCTTTATACCCTACTTCCTTCATTTTCCAAGCTAGTTTATCCTACTTTGCAAGATAAATGATAGTTATTTGCAAGACACAAATGAATTCCGATGATTTATTTAGGTTTTAAAAAAAATTGTGAACATTGTAATAAAATATGAAGAAAAAATGTGAAAATTCTTTGCAAGTTCTCATGAGGTTTTCTTGGATTAATCCACAAGACAAATGAAATCAATCATAAGTTGGTGGTAGTTAGGTGTCTAGGAGTCAATAATTTTGATATTGCAAAAAAATTGCACTTTGTTGCAATATTGTTGTAAAACCCAAAAGTTGCAAATGCAAGATTTCAGGAGTTCAAGGTCAAATGGTAGTAAATGGTTGAATAAGGTCATTTGGTGTTGGTTGAGTGTATTTAGGTGCAATTAGGTCATTTACAGACCATTTAAGGTTATTGGCAAATTCATTTTGTTAGATTTTGCAATATTGCTAAAAATAGCTACAACAAGACAATTTTTGCTTGTAATGGGAGAATCCACGCTCCTTTCGAATTAAAATTTTTAACTGATGGATAAATGTTTTAAAAAATCCTAAAAAAGGCTTGAACAATGGATATTGAAGATTGTATTGAAAATACAAGTCTGTAAACAACATTTTCTTAGAAAATTCACTGTATTTTTTGTGTTTCCAGAACTTCACCAACACTGTACGGCCTGTACAGTCATTGTGAGGCTTTGAAATCTTCATTATTTTGTGTAGGAATGTTATAGCTCTCCATTGTATCAATTTTGAGAGTCTTACTTTAAGATTTGAGTGAGAACTTGGTAGTTTTCTTCTGTAGGAGGTTGTGACTCGGTGGATTTCCTTCACCAATGATAGAGTAGATGTCTTGAAGGCTTATAAATTTAGGGGAATCAATTTTAAAGTAGATGTGTGTTGCCCTAATGTTGTACATGACATTTTCCTTGTGAAAAAGAGGTTTTAAGGTTGGGTTTTTGCAAAATGATGTTGGAACCTTCAAAGTTATGATAGATTGAGTTTGAGAAGGGTTAGTAAGATGTGTTGGAGCCATTTTTTGAGTTGTACAATCCTGGGAGTTAGTAGTTTGAATAAACCCTAGTATTTTGCATGAAAAGTGAGGGTTTGTTGGGGAAGCGTCGTAGAGGACTTAAATCCTTGAACTGATCATGAAATTTAGAGTTTTGAATCACATTTAGTGATTGTCTAAGAGATTGAGTGGAATCTAGAAGTTTAGGTGGGACTTCCTTTGGAAAATAGGGCTAATTTAGTAGCCCAAACAGGGGTAGGTTATTGAAAATCCAATTTGAGCTTAAGAAACCTTGTGAGTTCTTTTGGTATGTTGTTTCTATGGTTGAAGAGTTCCTCAAATGATGTTTGTTAGGTCTTTGTATGGCCTACACTTGTAGTTATTGGGAAACGTTGAGTTTTGAGGCTATAAGCCTAATAGGTGCATGTTTGGGAAAAGTTGAGAGAATAAAGTTGAAGAATTGATTCCCTATTTTTATTTGATCATTTGTGAATATTTGTGAGATTGGAAGAATCATCTCCACCCTGCTTATGTAAAGAGGAATCAAGTTTAAAGAGTTTACGTGCCTTGTGTATGTTTCCATATTTTGCATACATGTCTAACAGAGCATTTCCAAACATAATATCTAACAAAAATCCCCCATTTGATGGATGTTCATACCCTACTCCAAATATCCCATTTTGGCACAGGTAGGGAGGATGTTGGTATAGGTTGTGGAATTTGGATTCACACCTGCTAATTGCATTTGCTTGAAAGTTTCTAAAGCCTTTTCAGTAAATCCATTTTGTGCATATCCTGCAATCATCGTATTCGATGAGATGGCATCTCTTTCAGGAATTCTATCAAATAATTCACATGCCTTGTCTATGCTTCCACATTTTGCATACATGTCTACTAGGGCAGTTGCAACTTCAACATCTGACAAAATTCCTCTATTATTTATGCTTTGATGGATGTTCATACCTTGTTCCAAAGCCCCCATTTTGGCACAGGAAGGAAAGATGTTGGCAAAGGTTGTGGAATTTGGCTTTATACCTTCCAATTGGATTTGCTTGAAAGTTTCTAAAGCGTTTTCAACAAATCCATTTTGTGCATATCCAGCAATAATTGTAGTCCAAGAGATGACATCTCTTCGAGGAATTCTATCAAAAACTTCACATGCTTTCTCTATGCTTCCACATTTTGCATACATGTCAACCAAAGCATTTCCAACTATAATATCAGACGAAAATCCCCCTTCTATTATGCTTTGATGGATGTCCATACCCTGTTCCAAAGATTCCATTTTGGAACAGGCAGAGAGGATGTTGGAAAAGGTTGCAGAGTCTGGCTTTAAACCTATAAATTGCATTTGCTTGAAAGTTTCTAAAGCCTTTTCAACATATCTAATTTGTGTATATCCTACAATTATTGTAGTCCATGAGGCCACATTTCTTTGAGGCATTTTTTCAAATAGTTTGCATGCCTTGTCTATGTTTCCACATTTTGCATACATGTCTACAAGAGTTGTTGCCACTACAACATTTGACAAAATTTATCTATCCTTTATGCTTTGATGGATGTCCATACCCTATTCCAAAGCTCCCATTTTGGCACAGACAGGGAGGATGCTGGAAAAGGTTGTGGAATTTGGCTTTACACCTACCAATTGCATTTGCTTGAAATATTTTAAAGCCTTTCCAAAAAACTTGTTTTGTGCATATCTTGCAATCATTATATTCCATGAGATGACATCTCTTTTAGGCATACTATCAAACACTTCACGTGCCTTGTTGGTGCAGGAGCACCCAATTGGTTTTATTTGAATTTGATCAAAATAAGGAGTCATAGGTTGGTCTAGGAGTTTAAAGTCATGAAGTGGGTCAATAAGGTCTAAAAGAGACCATTAGAGTGTATCTTGAGATCATTTTTGTAAAGCAATGTTGAAATGTTGTCAATCATGCTTGAAAGAGCAAAATATGTAAATAAGGTTTATGAAGGGTTTAGTAATTCAAGTCATGGAACATATTGAATAAGGTCATATTTTATCATTGAATAGTTTATTAGGTCATATTAGAGGTGTTTAGAAAGTTTGGGGGTTCAAAAATACAAAATTGACAAATGTTGTCAAAGTTGTAATTGCAAAAATGCAAGATTCGGGGATACCAAAAATCAAGTGGTAGTTGTAAAGTAGTTGGTTAGTTTTGGAGGGAATTTTTAGGAAAGAAATGTATAAAATCATGTAATCCTTTGATTGGTATGGTTGTTGAAGCCATTTTGAAGAAGAGACAATAAAAACACCTCTGTTATTGCATCAATTTCTGAGTTTTCCTGTAAATTCTGTAATATCAGTTAATGATACGATTTTGTATAGAAACTAATCTATCCAAACGATTGTGAGTATTGTGGAGGGGTGATTTTTATGTGCTTTACACTTGGTTTGGGTCATTGAAACAGGTTTAGAAGCATAGTATCTTTCTTTTTCTTTAACAGACCCAAGTATACCTTGTCAAGGGTTTTGTAGACTTAAATATGTTTTAAGCCCATTCCAAAAACTGTCATCATTGTATCTTTGTGGAATGGAATGTTAGGTTAGTTAGGGATGATTGGGAAGTAGGTTTTGCTTTGGAGGGTGAGATTTGGGGGACAAAAACTGTGATTGTCCTAGGGTTTTGCAGTGTGTTAATGTATGAAAAATGAGGTTTTGAGAAAGAGTTTGAAGAAGTGACTTGAGTGGTGGCTATGAGATGGATTTTTGAGTGAAGGAAGACAAAATATAGTGTGTTGGAGGCAAATTCAAGTCTGAAAGAGTCTGGGAATAGTGAGTTTGAACAAACCCTACCTTTAATGGTGAAAATTGAGGATTTTTGAGATCAATAGTTGGATAAGGGTTTGAGAACCTGAAACTTGGTGAATATGTCTTTTTGTTGGTTGTATTTAAGGTCTAAGAGGTTTTATTAGGTTGGAGGAGAGTTTAAGGAGGACTTGCTTTGTAAAATACACTTAATTGGTCTTTTTAGGGCAGCGTTGCATAGGGATTTGAGTGAGTTGCCAAAAAGGAATCAATGTTGGTTTTGGTATATGTTTAAGTTTTCCAAATAGGGTTTTCAAAACCATCAATAGTCTCTGGAGTTGGTGAGTGGATTGAGAGAAGAGTTGTCAAATAGAGGTCTGTAAACCTACTAGCCAAGGCAGAGTCAGATTGAAAAGGTTGATTTTTCAAAGAGTTGTGATTCATCTGGTTGATTTATCTAACTTGTCTTGTGATGTTTAGGTAAAGACCAATAGCCCTTGCATCACTTGTGTATGCTTTCACATTTTGCATACATGTCCACCAAAGCATTTCATACTACAATATCAGGAAAAAACCCCCTTTCATTATGCTTTGATGAATATCCATACCGTGTTCCAAAGTTCCCATTTTGGCACAGGCGGGGAGGATGCTAACAAAGGTTGTAGAGTCTGGTTTGACACCTGCCATTTGCATTTACTTGAAAAAAATTAAAACCTTTTCAACAAATCCATTGTATGCATATCTTATAGCCATTGCATTCCATGAGACAACAGTTCTTTGAGGCATTTTGTCAAATAGTTCATGTGCCTTCTCTACACTTCCACGTTTCACATACATGTCTACCAGGGTTGTTGCAACTACAACATCTAAAAAAGTTCCTCTCTCCTTTACGCTTTAATGGATTTCCATACCCTCTTCCAATGATCCCATTTTGGCACAAACTGAAAGTACACTGGAAAATGTGAACTAAACGGATTTGTGGATGCTCAACTATTGTGAAAGCTCTTTGATAATATGACAATAATTTCATTCAAATATTCATAAATGGATCAGACACTTTTTCAGAATGCTCCTCGAATTTTTGGAAGGAATGATGGATTTATAGATTTAGAGGTGAAAATATGAATGGTTGATCAACCATGCACACCTAATGATCAACTATATATGTAAATTTTAATGCAATAATGGTTACTGACGTGTGAAGTATGTGCAGCTCTGATCTATATGGAGATTTCTAGGATTTCAATTCTATGTGCATAAACTCATATTTCACAAGACGGACACACAAATAAACCCAACAATGAATATAAAATTTAACCAAAACTTTTCAAACCAAAAACCTGAATAAACAGAGCACACATAGTCATAGGTGTCCCACACTTCTGATGTCAATTTCTTGTGTCTAAGCCAATAGATGCATCATGAAAAACAATTTATTTTTCTTTTCTTCCATGGCTATTATCTACATGACCAGGCCAATATTGTGTGCTCCATATGTATGTCTAAAATGAAAGTTCCTTTTAATTGAAAAGAAAGTTCTTTCACTTATGTCGATAGCTTGGTATTCTAATGTTTGTTGGACTGAGCCTCTAATATTTCTCCTACCATATGCAGCTCGGCAGATGGTTATGTTTAGTGCAACTTGGCCACCCAATGTTCATCAACTAGCCAAAGAGTTTATGGACCCAAACCCTATAAAGGTATTGTAGACATCCAAATTTGGTCACTTAATTTATCCAAATTTATCACTTTTCGTCTAAACATCCTCTTATCCAAGTTAATTAAGTAATATTACTATTATTTAATTAATATCTTTAATTCTGCCAAATCCCTAAGGTATTTAATTAATAATTAAATACCTTACCCTCTAATCCTTTTTTCATCAAATGAATTAAATAAATATTACATTTATTTAATTCCTCACATGTCATTTTCATCTAATCCTAATCCATTTCCTAATCTCTTCATTAAGGATGTGCACATGCCTAATCCTTGATTAGGATGTGTCACATCCTCCAATTTTTGCAAGTTGGCTTTTAATCCTAATTAACCCCTAATTATCCTCTAATTACTGATTAGTCAAACCTAATTAGTACCTTGGTCAACTCTCCCCATTCCCCAAGGAATTTTTAATTTCTTTTTATTCTATCCTAGATTCCCCTCCTTTATATGTGAATTTTTAATTCACATTCCATCCTTCCAAGGCTTCTAGAACCTTGGACTTGTCACAATCTCCACATGCGACCAAGTCCCACCTTTTTGGAGCCCACCTTTTATCCTCTAGATCCTCCTAGGAATGTGAATTTTTAATTCACATTTATATCCCCAACCACCTTTCCTTTTCCATGTAGATTTTTGAGGAATTCTAAAATTCCTCAAATGTCCCTTTCACTCCCACTTGGGGACGAGAAATCCCTTTTTGTGGAAATCTCCTCACTCCCCAAGGTGCATGTCCTTCCTCCACCTTCTTGACACCTCACTCACACCTCATATCCACTTGTCCACTTCACCCTCCACATGTCAAGATGTGAGGGCTTGTGGGTTCTCAACCCATCATAGCCCTTCATCTTGGCCTTGTTGGATGCATCTCAACCGTTGAATTCTCTAGAGAATTCAAATTCTCCTATAAATACCCCCTTCTCAAGGGCATTTTCAACACTTTGGATTTTTATAACTACATGCTGCCAATTTGCATCCTCAATCCTTTTCCATCATTTAGCCATCTCATTTTGTCATTTTGCACATCTAATCTTGCATTTAGTCGCTCAAGCAATCATCTAAGGAGCACACAAAATCATTCCAATCAAGGGCCAACCAAGGAGACATCAACAGCAAGGAAGGTGAAATCGTTTGTATCTTATTTTGTCCATTTTCCTTATTGTTATATCACTCCTTTGGCTAATCTTGAGGTGTCCTTGGTCTTTTATCACTTGCGTTTTTAAGTTATTTTGCACATTTAGAGTAGGATAAAATTCCAAGGTATAGAGGTATTTATGTTGGTTCCTAAGGAAATCATATTATTTACCAATATCAAGCATGTTAGTTTAATCTCATATAATAGAAGAAAGATGGCTTTCAAATTTTACAAGCCACATAGTTTCTTAAACTGGTTCAATGTAGGTATTGCCTGAGTTTAATGATGTTTCGTTGTGTGATCATAATTAACACACATATTTGACATTGTAATTATTTCACCTCTCTAGTAGAATTGATTTGTCTAATTTTACCACAAAATTGATAATCTAGCAAAGTACACTTACATGAACCTTTTGTTCTAGGTGGTGGTTGGGTCCCAGCATTTGTCTGTGAATCATGATGTGATGAAAATAGTGGGGGTATGAGATTCAACTCTAGAGAATTGAATCACATTATTGGCATATTATGGTAGTCCATAAGCTTTTGTTTATCATCAAATATAAATTTTGGAATTCTTGTGGTTTGAAATTCCATATACATTTTGAATCAGGCCAAGATATTTTTACAATGTTCTTTAAATAGCTTCACTTTCTCTTTCAGTTTCAGTGCATCAGATGGAAATGAGTGTATGATGGTTGAACCCTTAAAAAGTAGCAATTTAGATATAATTTAGAAGAATCCATGTTCTATTGTTCGACTTAACACAAACCCCCAATATCTCATTTTCCAAGTTTTGGATGACCGAGTAAAGGACACCCAATTGGTTTCGTTGCTTGAGAAATACCACAAATCTCGCAGGTACTTTCTTGGTTATGCAGTATTGGAAATTTGTGTGGCTAGCAAGGATTCCAAGAAATTTAGTTTTGGTTGATGTTATCGAAATATGTTGGTGCGATTTGTATAACTTCCAAAGCATTGAAATTGAACATTAGCTACACTACTCTTATGTCCTATTCTAGAATTTATTTTTTATCCTATGTGTTTATTAAGAAAGACTGTACAAATTGAACATTAGCTACATTACTCTTATGTCTAATTCTAGAGGCTAAGAAGTGTTTGCAAGATGTGAAAATGACTTGCTTGCATCCTGCAAGAAGATAAAATATAAACCCTAACAACCAGTGTAGCAAAAGATATCAGGCAAGATTTCATCGGAGAAACATGGGCACATCGGTGGGAATCATTGTGTGGTCCCTCTGATATGGGGAAATACAAAAGAGCACATGATTGAAGATTCTATCAGAGGGAGAAACAAATATCAGCGAGACAAAAAGCTCAATCCCTCCAATACTCCGATAATACTTAGGCACATAATTCATCGGCGAGAGAAGTAAATTTTGGTGGGACGAAAATCTCAATCCATCTGATACTCCAATAAAAATTAGGCACATAATTCATCGGTGGGAGAAGTAAATTTCAGCAGGACAAAAAGCTCACTCCCTCCGATAATACAAAAAAAGCTTACAATGTTAGGATATGTTTCAAAGTGCTTCATTAATTCAAATATTTTGAGAACATCCTTGCAAAATCCATTTTGTGCATATCCTACAATTATTGCATTCCACGAGATGACCTCTTTCAGGCATTCCATCAAAGAGTTCACGTGCCTTGTGTACGTTTCCACATTTTGCATACATGTCTAACATAGCATTTCCAACCATAATATTTGAAAAAAATCCCCCATCTATTATGCTTTGATGGATGTTCATACCCTGCTCCAAAGATCCCATTTTGGCACAGGCAGGGAGGATGCTAGCATAGGTCATGGAATTTGGCTTCACACCTACTAATTGCATTTGCTTGAAAGTTTCTAAATCCTTTTCAGAAAATCCATTTTGTGCATATCTCGCAATCATCGTATTCCATGATATGGCATCTCTTTCAGGCATTCTGTCAAATAGTTCACATGCCTTGTCTATGCTTCCACATTTTACATACATGTCTACTAGGGTAGTTGCAACTACAACATCTAATAAAATTTCTCTATTATTTATGTAAATTGTAATGTAATAAGGGTTACTGATATGTGAAGTATGTTTAACCCTCATCCACTAAACCTGCATGACTGCATGCACCTAGAACCCAAGCAAAGCTTACAATGTTAGGATGTGTTCCAGAGTGCTTCATTAATTCAAAGATTTTGAGAGGTTCCTTGCAAAATCCATTTTCTACAAATTATGTGATCAATCATTTCATTCCATGATTGCAAAAGCATTGATGACCTATCCAAGACATGAGTGTAGGATTCACCACAAAAATAGCAATGTTAGAATGAGTGATACTCTGTGCCATAGTTCATGACTTGATGTTGTGTTTTTTTTTTATATTGTAACCAATGAGTTTTGCACACCAAAACCACTTGAGGATATTTATATATTTAAAAATCTTGTTTCCTTCAGCTCAAATCTGGTTTGTACTCATTTTTTTTATGCATACTTGTGTATATGATCAAAGTAGGTTTTTATAATTTTTAAAATTGATTTAGGGAGGAACGCATAGGAAAATATGTACCTTAAAAAATCTCTATATATCATGATTTTTTCAAATTTTTGAGTTAGTGTTGAGTTTCCATGTTGAGTTTGAGGTTGAGCCCAATGTCTATGTTAAGTCTGAGTTTGGTAACTATGATATAATAATTGGTGCCTCCCATGGATTTCATGGTAGACATGACACTAAAAAAATGCTCCTTGGTCTCCTCTCCTAGAGAGAACAAAGGTGGTGGTCCATTTGATATTGTAAAATATGGTGGTTAGTCTCAATTCAAATGGGAGCATACTCTCAATTGGCCAAGAGGAATCCACAACTCCTTACAGTCTCCAAAAAAATGGTGTGGCCTTGAGAAAAAAATGGTCCATTACTAAAACACAAAATCCATGATTTATGGTAAGGATTCACCATGTATCTTTTGTAGTGATTTGTGGGAAATGCTTTGAGATTCTTTCATGAATGGTTGAGTTCGAAGCTTTTATGAGGAGAACCCCTTATCACATGTTGCTCTATTGTGAAAGTGGCGCAACAATTCCAATTTCCAAGTGAAATGTTAATCGTAACAATTCTTCGCATCTCATTCACTTTGTGCTATTTAATTGTTTTCTTTGCTTCAGTTCAATCATCTATTTTCAATTTTATGATGCTAAGAATAAACCATTTGATGAGTTTTATTACAAGTAGGGAGTATGCTAGAAAAGGTTGTGGAATCTAGCTTTACACCCGCCAATTGCATTTGCTTGAAAGTTTCTAAAGCCTTTTCAACAAATCCATTTTGTGCATATCCTGCAATATTGCAATCCATAGACCATAGTTTAACATGATATCAAAACACAACAATTGAGATCTTCCACATCGATGATTGGAATGTACCATTACCTGTGAGGGAGTTACCAAAAGATTTTAGTACACTTACATCAATGATTTTAAGTATCTTGGACCTATCAATGGTTGTAGGTACCCTAATTACACTAGTTATTAGGGTGTTGTTGATCCACACCTGTGTTAGGTTGTTGTTCTATTCTTTTTTTAGTTGATTTATTTAATTTTGATGTGTTCCAACAACTGCAAAAATGACTAGTATTAGTCTCAAAGAGAGTGATCAACTTGAAGGTACTTCCAATTTTACACCTTGAAAGTGCAGATTGTAGATGGTATTAGAAGTTGATTTTTGGGTCTATGTTAACACCAAGGTTGCACATTCTACATATATTCTCTAGTTGCTTGAATATAACAAGAAGATAGCCAAAGCATAGTGAATCATCTTAGGTTACAAATAGATCGAGTGCTCAAGAAGGGTGTTAATTGTTATCAGATACTTGCAGTAGTTGTACCATCCATTGTAATTTGTATCTACTATTTTTTTCATAGAAACATTAATGAGTTACACCATGCTATTCTAGGTAACATTCTTATTTGCTTTGCATTTTGTCTTTGTATACATGGTTTTCTATTTCATTTGATTTAGGACAACTACTGGTAAATTGAAATTCTTGATCTGAGTCTATGACAGGGCTTTTGTTCTCAGTACTTGTAACTGTTGTTGTAACTGATGTTGTGAAAGATGTAGTTGACCGACCTCGCCCTGAATTTTTTTGGCAATGTTTTCTAGATGGCATATCAGTTGAGAACAACTTATCAACCTCTAGTACTAAACTTTAGTCTTAGCTTTTTTTCTCTTCCTGATTAATGATCATTTTGGTGGCAAGCTCTTTATTTATTGTTATTATTATTTTATCATTGATGATTCAAATTAGCCTTCTAACTAGTATGAGGTTGTTCTAGAAATTTGATAACATTACAAGGAGGGTTGAGTGTCATGGAAATGAACATGTCATAAGGGAAGGTCACAAAATATTTTCACCCAGTGGACATACTTCATGTAAGTGCAGCCTCCTATACTTTTTGTTAAAATCATCAGGGGAGGTTTCCCTTTATTTATAACCTATGGAAAATTTACAAGGTGTGGAATATACAAGAATAATTTCATTCATACATAAATCAACTATTAGATCAATTATTCAATAACATGTTATCTTAATAAAACAACACCATGCAGAGAAATAATGACAGATTTTCTCTTGTATTTGACTTTTCTGAGTTTTTGATGTGCAAATTTTGAAACCTTATTTTCAGGTTGCAGCTCCAAATTGAAGAAGTGAAAGGTGAATACCAACGAGGAAGAGTTTGGAGGAGCCAAAACCAATAGTGGCGAGAAAGTAGTGGATTTTCAAGGGGATTAAATGGGTCAAGCCCCTATAGGAGGCTGTTGCCCTTCCAAAAGGACTGTAGTTAAGGAAGGGGAAAACATTATAAGTATATAAAAATAGGAGTATTATGTTTATATAGTGTTTGTAAGTTGTATAGTGTCACTAAGACATTGAATGTAACCAATGAGATTTTGATTTGCCAATGAGGCTTAATGAAGTAAATTTTTAGAGTGGGTTTTTCTCCACTCATAAATATTGTGTTGTGGCTCCTCTTGATTTGTAATCTATTTATGTTTGTGTCTAATCAATCATATTTGTTCAAGCATTTTAGTCTTCATTTCATGGTGTTTTTTAACATTTGAATATCTATGATACTTGAAGTTTATATGTATAAATTTGTGAGGATTAATTAAGTTAGATTTGATTTGTAATGACTAAATATATGACTAAAGTAATGACTAAATGAATGACTACCATGACTAAATAAATGACCAGTTAACAACAATCAATAACTAAATATATGACTAAACAAATCACTACCATGACTAAATAAATGACCAAATTAATGATCAAATCAATGACTAAATAAATGACTAAAATAGTTTAGTCATAAATTTGGTGGTGTTATAAATGACTACAAATAAACCACTAAAATAGTCACATGACTAAAATTAATGACTAAATATATGACTAAATAAATGACTAAATAAATGATTAAATCAATGACCAAATCAATGACTAAATCAATGACTAAATAAATGAGTAAAATAGTTTAGTCATAAATTTGGTGGTGTTATAAATGACTACAAATAAACCACGAATAGTCATGTGACTAAACTTAGTCATTTATAAACAATTTTTAGTAGTTTATTTAGTCATATATTGTTGTTTGTGTACTAGTGGAAAGACTGGACTCCTTTCTTGTTGATTGGTAGGGGAAGTTCCTTGATTGCTTTCACCTGCTCAAGACCAATTGCAATTCCTTCTTTGGACACTACATGTCCCAACAGTTTGCCTTGCGGTACTCCGAAGACACATTTTTTCGGGTTCAGGGATACCCCAAACTCTTGGCATTTTTTGAAAACCATCTCTAGGTGATCAAAATGATCATCCTTAGATTTAGAGAGCACAGTCAGATCATCCAAATAGATTAGGATAATTTTGTTGATCAATTCTTTGAAAGAAATATCCATTGCCCGTTGGAAGGTAGCTCCCACATTTGAGAGGCTGAAAGGAATTTTTGCATAGGTGAACGTTCCCCACTTGGTAGTGAACGTTGTTTTGTGTTGGTCCTCCTCTTTGACCCGGATCTGGTTGTAACTAGAGAAGCCATCTAGCAACGAAAACATCTCCAATCTAGTTACCGTTTGTAAGATAGACTCCATAGAAGGCAATGGGTAGTGGTCTTTCAAGGATGCTTTGCTAAGGTCTTGAAATTCAACACATAGGTGGATGTCTTCATTCTTCTTTTGGACTGGGACCAAGTTGGACACCCATGTGTTGTGCTTGATCAAGAAGACAATTTGAGACTAAATTAGCTTTGTTAGTTCTTGCACCATTAGTGCCTCAATCTTGGGATTCACTAGCCTCTGCTTTTGGCAGACTAGTTTTTCACCTTCCGTCAACTCTATCGTATGTTGGATGATTTTGGGATCGTATCCCTTGAGGTCATCATATGACCAGGCCACTACTCCATACTTCTCACAGAAGTTGATGAGCCTTTCTTTATCATGATGTGAAACATCCTTCCTAACTTTGAGCTTTCTTCCATCTCCAACCTGGAGGTCTTCATAATCGCTTTTGTCTACTACAAACTTCCTCTTGTCATTCCTTGTATCATCACAATTGAACTGGTTTTCGAGAGTGACTAGTCCCTTGGGAAGCTTATTGGACTTCAACTGAATTATTTTTCCCTCATAGGCCTTAACAATCTTCAGTTTGAGTTGGTCAGTGAACTCTCCATACTGTTGGATGAATGAGGCAATGTTTTCATCGCTTTCAAATACTTGCCAGCTCTAATCATTATCTGGGATTTATGGTCGGACTATCACTCATACAAAGTGTTTTTTAAGAATTAGGTCAGAAGTAGGATAAAATTGAGATCTGATTGCTGCCATGCGATCTACATCTACATTTTGTTCTCAAGGAAATGTCTCGATATTACTTTGAAACCCTCAATCAGGTCCTAGAATCGATGTTTATAGGATTGCATGCAAACATTCTTTGCTATAGAAATCCCTTGGACTTGATTGACCACTAGTTCAGAGTCTTCGAACACAATTATTTGCTTGATGCCCATCCACTTTGTGAGGCTTAGACCTTGTACCAAGACTTCATATTTAGCTTCATTGTTCGAACAAGCGAACTAGAAGCGGAAGGACTAGAGTGTTTTCATTGGATGGGGATGTCAAACATATCCCAGCTCCTACGCCAACTTTGCATATTGCTCCATCAAAGTGTAGCATCCATAGCTCTGAGGCTTGACCATCTTTGGATTCCTTCCTAACCTTCGGAAGCACTTGATCTTCATCATAGATGACATAGGTCCCTAATCCGGTGGCATGATACTTATCGAAAGGATCAATGTCTATATATTTGCTCAAGAGGACCTCTTCTTCATTGGTCCAGTCTTTGGTCACCTTTTAGTCCTCTAGCAGCTCAGTACAATACATTTCTTCCTTGGTGTAAAAGATATGAGTGGCCTCAAAGTTGGTCATGGCCTCGTCTGCCACATGTTATGAATGCAGAGCTTCAAATACTATCTTCATTTTGGCTCTATGCTTGGTCCTAAGGATCAAGTGCAACTAGTCTAAGGAAAGGTATCTACCTATCTTGGAAGTGAATTCCTGAGATAAACAGAGGTTGAACATGGGGGGAACGTCTATGATCATGGTATCTTGTGGAACTGTGATGCTAGAGCAAGAGAACAGAGTCAAGGGAAGGTCCTTGATGACACCTACAATTTCGACCTTGTTCCCATCAAGCTGCATAACCCCTATGTGTTGGATGTTGTGGTTGTGTTACTGATATGTGGTTTCCATTGATGACAACACTATTAGCATTGATGTATTAGAATTTGTATATGTCGAGGATATTGAGAAAATTGTAATAAGAAGTGCTACAGGTTGTCAGTGGAGTAGTGAAGATTAATTTTTTAGTGTGATCAGTAGGTTGATGATCAGTTGTTATGGACTAAAGGGTTTTTTCTGAGTGTATCTATTTTATCCACATCAAGTTTCAGAGATCCACGTGAAGATTTGATCAAGTTATGAAGATTTGTATTCTAACAATTTTTCTGTTACTTCAGTTTGTGTTCCTGAATGAAGATCAAGTGATTTTTGTAAGTTCAGTTGTTGCGGATGCTTCTCTAGTGTTTCATGGTGTTTTTGGATGTTTCTAGTTCATGCTCTATTTGTGTTGGATGTCTGTGTTGATCGTTGTGCTTGTGAATCGATATTTTCTCTTGTGTGTTCATGTTTTTCATGTTCATGGTCGACTAGGTGTTGAAGCGTGTTGTGGATCTTCGAGGAGAAATTAATTGAAGTATTTTTGTGTATGAATTTTTGATTTGGGTCCTCACTATGTTGTGGCCGACCTTGGTTGATTCACATTGAAAATTTACTTGTAAATTTGGGCCGACATTGTGTATATGTTTTATTATTTCTTTATGGCTGACTTGTAGTGATGTAATTCCATGTTGCAGATATATAAGAGTGATTATTTTATCATTTGGAAGTGTGCAAGTCCTATGCACGAATATTGTTTAGATCATTCGAAGGTAGAGCAGAGTGTGAAGAAGAGTGAAGAAGTATTCATGTGCTTAACTAGAACTGTAATCAGGCATTAGCAGATATTATTTTCTCAGTTCAAATTTGGATGGTTATAATCTGAATCTTTCTTTGGGAAGTGAGCCCTCTTGTAATTGACTATTAAGCTCTAGGCAGTGTGCCTGAATGCATGTGCATTCCCCATTCATACTTCTTTATACTTTTAGTAAGGTATAATATTGTGGACTGACATCCACCGTGGTTTTTCCCCTAACAGGGTTTCCACGTAAAAATCTTGGTGTTCTTTGTGTTTCTGATGTGCTAATTGTTTATGGTTTATTGTTCATTCATCATATCTAAGATTAAGTTAAGTTAAGTTTGAAAAAGTTTAAATATTTTGTGACAACTAATTCACCCCCCCCCTCTTAGTTGTTTGTCCTTGTTTTTTCAACAATTGGTATCAGAGCAGGTTCCTATGAAGAAGTTTAAAAGCTTGAGGTGATCTGAGATGGCATCATACAAGAAGGATAGTTCTAGATTCGATGGAACAAATTACCAACTATGGAAATCCAAAATGGAATGTCATTTGAGGTGTATTGGTGAACCTTTTTGGAAGATTACAAAGAACAGATATATTATTCCTCAGAATGGTCCTTCCACTCTTGATGAGATTAAAGAAGCTGAGATTAACATCAGGGCTATTGAAGCCTTGTTGAGTGCTCTGACGGATTCAGAAATGACAAATGTGATGGATTTAAAGATAGCTCATGAGATCTGGAAGAAGTAGGAGACTTTGTATGAAGGAGATACACTTGGGAAGGTTGTTAAGCTAACAAGTTTGAAAGGCAAGTATGAAACCTTGAAGATGGGTGAAGATGAAAATATTTCTTCTTTTATGCAAAGAGTAAATGAACTTGTGATGAGTATTAGATGTGTCAGTGGTACTTTGGATGTACAATAAATTATAGCTAAGGTGCTTAGATCATTGCCTCCTTACAAATAAAAATCTTATGCTATTGAAGAGCTCAGGATAGTAACAATTGTGACAAGAGATATGCTAGTTGGAAAACTTGCTACCTTTGAGTTGAGTGAATTTGGCGATTCTGCCCCTAAGACCAAATCTTCATTTAAGGCCTATGTATTCGGTAGAAACAAGCAAACATATGATCTTGGAGAGAGTTCTAGAAAATCATTCAAGTATGAGGAAGAGATGAAACAACTTGAAGATGAAGAAAGAGAGGTAGAAGAGATGGAAGCACTGATTGTGAAGAAAGAAGGTAGAGGACAAGGTAAGTATATAGGAAAGTTGCCTATTAAATGTTTCTCTTGCAGTAAAATAGGTCATTTTACTTCAAGGTGTCCTGAAAGAGTTCGTAGGTCTAAACCTTACAAACCTAGATTTCAAAAGAAATGCTATTATGTTGAAGAAGGTGTGACTGATGAAGAATCTGATAAAGAAAATGGAAATGAAGATGAATGGGCTTTCATTGCTATCAAGGAAAATGGTTCGGTGGCTATTGAATCAAGAAAGCTCTTGCAGCCCTAATTGAAGAAAAGGATGAGTGGGTCATTGACAGCGGATGCTCACCTCATATGACTAGTGACAAAAGAAAATTTGTAAGTCTAAAGAAATATGATGGTAGGGTTGTAAGATTTGGAGATAACAATACTGGTGTGATTCGTGGCAGAGGATCTATTTGTCTTAGTGATAAACATAACATTGATGGTGTCCTTTATGTTGAAGGCTTGAAGCATAACCTATTGAGTGTTGGATAGATGGTGGACAAGGGTTACAATCTTCAGTTCAAAGATGGAAGATGTTGGATACTTGGAAGTTCTGGAAATGAAATTGCTTCAGGTACAAAGACAAAAGGTAATATTTTTCACCTAAGTGTTGATGTAAGTTGTTTAATTGCTCAAGTGGATGAAATTTGGTTATGGCATAGGAGACTGTGTCATGTGAATTTTGATAACATTGTCAAGGTAAGCTCCACTCAAGAAGTAAGAGATCTACCTAAGCTAGTGAAGCCTACTAACACAATATGCAAAGAATGTCAAATGGGAAAATAGACTAGAGTTTCTTTTCAGAGCAAACATCATTCTAATGGAATACTGGAGCTGGTACATACTAATTTATTTTGTCCCTCCATAATCAAAATTCTACAAGGAGAAAGGTACTTTATGTTGCTTACTGATGATTACTCTAGGATGATATGGGTTCCTTTCTTAAGAGAAAAATGTGAATCATTAGAGAAGTTCAAAAGTTTCAAATCTATGGCAAAGAATGAGATAGTCTGGAGATCAAATGCCTAAGGTCATACAAAGGTGGTGAGTTCGCTTCCCAGGAGTTCAATTATTTCTGTGAAGAGCATGGAATCAAAAGATAGTTATCTACTTCCTTAACCCCTCAACAGAATGGATTTCTAGAGAGAAAGAACAAAACAATTATGGCTACTAGAACAATGATGTTGGAAGGAAATGTGTCTCACATCTATTGGAGAGAAGTTGTAAGCACTGTTGTGTACACTTTAAACTGGGTAAATGTCAATGGTATTTCTAGTAAGACTCCTTTTGAGCTATGGTTTGGTTATAAGCCTACTGTTAAATATTTCAAGATCTTTGCAAGCAAGTGTTATATTAAGAGAGATGAGGACATATGCAAGTTTGATTCAAGGAGCGATGAAGGAATCTTTCTAGGTTACTCTACTAAAATCAAGGCTTACCGGTGCTATAATAGAAGATTGAGAAAGATGGTTGAAAGTACAAATGTTAGAGTTGATGAGGACTCTGCTAGATCATCCAAATACTATGGATATGATTTAGATGACCAATAAGATAGTACAAACAAAGGGAAGAATGCTCAGACACAAAATCAAGTTCATGTTGTTCCGGTAAATCAAGAAAGTTAGGAAGGAGAGACAAGTGGAAGTGTAGAAGAAAGAACAGAAGAACCAGAAGTGCGAGAGGACCCTAAAATTTTGAGGTATGTAAGGCTAAATCATTCTAAAGATCAAATTATAGGAGATAAGAATAAAGGTGTGCAAACTAGAAGAAGGATTGCAGAAGAGTATTATCTAATTTCCAAGATTGAGCCTAACAATGTCAATGAAGCTTGTAATGATGAACACTGGATGGAAGCTATGAAGGAAGAACTGATGCAAATTGAAAGGAATGATACATGGATTCTTGTTTCTAGACCTAAAGATAAAAATGTGATTGGTACTAAATGGGTCTTTCAGAATAAGTTGAATGAACAAGGTGAAGTGGTTTGGAATAAAGCAAGACTGGTATGTAAAGGGTATTCACAAATGGAAGGTGTTGATTTTGAAGAAACCTTTGCCCCTATTGCCAGAATTGAAGCTATAAGATTATTTCTTGCTTATGCTACATATAAGAACTACAAAGTCTATCAAATGGATGTGAAGTCGGCCTTTCTGAATGGTGAGTTAGAAGAAGAGGTATATGTTGAATAGCTGGATGGATTTCAACTGACTGATAAGGAAGACATGGTTTGTCGATTGAAGAAAGCTCTATATGGACTCAAGCAAGCCCCCAAAGCCTAGTATGCTAGACTGGATAAATACTTACTAAAGCTTGGATTCAATAAAGGTACTACTGAAAGCAACTTGTATTTTAAGTTGGATCATGATAAAAAGTTGATTATTGAAGTCTTTGTTGATGACATTATTTTTGGAGGTGATGATGATCTATGTATGAAGTTTGCTGATGAAATGAAAAGTGAATTTGAAATGAGTATGATTGGAGAGATAAAGTTCTTTCTAGGATTGCAAGTCACTCAGTTAGATAATGGAATTTTCATATCTCAATCCAAATATGTGAGAGAGTTGTTGAAGAAATTTGGCATGGAAAACTCAAAGCCTATTGGTACACCCATGGTAATCAGATGCAAGTTAACTTAGAATGATGATTCTCCCAAGGAAAATCAAACAAGATACAGTTCAATGATTGGTGGATTGCTCTACTTAACTTAGACCAGACCTGACATCATGAATGTTGTGTGTATGGTTGCTAGATATCAAGTTGATCCAAAAGAATCTCAAGTAACTATTGTAAAGAGAATTTTCAAGTATCTGAAAGGAATAGTTGATTTTGTGCTTTGGTATCTTAAAGATGGCAATCTTATCTTAAGTGCCTATACTGATGTTGATTGGACAGGAGATGTAGATGATAGGAAACGCACTAGTGGTGGTGCCTTCTTCCTAGGGAAGAAGTTGGTGTCTTGGTTGAGTAAAAAGCATAATTCCATTTCCTTATCTACTGCTAAGGCAAAGTATATTGCTGCTGAAAATAATTGTACTCAAGTGTTGTGGATGAAATAGATGCTAAAAGATATCAGAGTAGTATATGATGAGCCTACTACTATATACTATGACAACTCAAGTGCAATAAACATATCAAAGAATCGGATGCTACACTCTAAGACCAAGCATATATCAATCAAGTTCCACTTCTTGAGGGAGAAAGTGAGTGAGAAAGAAGTTAGACTAGAGTATGTGCCTACCAAAGAACAGATTGTAGACATTTTCACCAAGTCGTTTCCAAAGGATACTTTTGAGTATCTCAGAGGGATGCTAGGGGTGATTACCCCTCCTAATCAAAACTAAGGATGCATTGGTTTGCATCAATTTGTGCACTTCATGATCATATTTTGATCTAGATTGATGTTGATGGCTACTACTCAGGGGGAGTAGTCAAATGTGCAAATATGCGGTTCATAGCATGCATGTGGAAAGATAATGCTTATCTTTGCCATTGATGTCAAAGGGGGAGAAGTACAATGTGAAAAATCTTGCTGAGTTGAGGAGGAGTGTCAGAACCTAAGGAGGAGTAAGTGTTGTTGTGTTGATGGTATTTTTTTCACATCATGTGTTTCCATCAATGCCAAAGGGGGAGATTGTTGGATGTTGTGGTTGTGTTGTTGATATGTGGTTTTCATTGATGTCAACACTATTAGCATTGATGTATTAGAAGTTGTATATGTCGAGGATATTGAGAAAATTGTAATAAGAAGTGCTACAAGTTGTCAGTGGAGTAGTGAAGATCAATCTGTCGGTGTGATCAGTTGTTGTGGACTAAAGGGTTTCTTGTTGAGTGTATCTAGTTTATCTACAGCAAGTTTCAGAGATCCGCGTGAAGATTTGATAAAGTTATGAAGATTTGTATTTTGACAGTTTTTCTGTTACTTCAGTTTGTGTTCTTGAATGAAGATCAACTAATTTTTGTAAGTTCAGTTGTTGCGGATGCTTCTCTAGTGTTTCATGGTGTTTTTGGATGTTCCTAGTTCATGCTCTATCTCTGTTGCATGTCTGTGTTGATCGTTGTGCTCATGATCCAAGATTTTCTCTTGCGTGTTCATGTTTTTCATGTTCATGGCCGACTAGGTGTTGAAGCGTGTTGTGGATCTTTGAGGAGAAATTAATTGAAGTATTTTTGTGTTGGAATTGTTGATTTGGGTCCTCACTATGTTGTGACCGACCTTGGTTGATTTGCATTGAAAATTTACTTGTAAATTTGGGTCGGCATTGTGTATGTGTTTTATTATTTCTTTATGGCTGACTTGTAGCGATGTAATTCCATGTTGCAGATATATAAGAGCGATTGTTTTATCATTTGGAAGTGTGCAAGTGTGAAGTGTGTGATTCTTGTGTGTGAATATTGTTTATATCATTTGAAGGTAGAGTAGAGTGTGAAGAAGAGTGAAGAAGTATTCATGTGCTTAACTGAAACTGTAATCAAGCATTAGCAGATGCTATTTTCTCAGTTCAAATCTGGATGGTTATAATTTGAATCTTTCTTTGGGTAGTGAGCCCTCTTTTAATTGAGTAGTAAGCTCTAGGCAGTGTGCCTGAATGCATGTGCATTCCCCATTCATACTGTATATAAGGGTTAATTTTACGGTTTAGATTAAAGGTTAGAAAATCAATATAAACTAATAAACCCAAAGCAATTACAAAACACAATGGAAGTTAAAACAAAGAACGATTATACCTGTAAACCATCGAGGCTTCCATGATTCATTTTTGTAACACCTTCTAGCTTGTTGGTTGACGTTTTTCCCTCAGATTCGTCATGCGAGCAATCTAAAAATATTAGTCTATGTCCTACACCAAGCTTTGAAGGATTTGAGAAAATGTCTAAAGCCTATGCCTAAATGACTAAGAATGTCTATGCCTAAAGATGTCAAAACTCAATGAAATATGCTAACAATTGCTATGAAAAATCTTAAGCGTGCAAGATCGAAAGTGCATGAAGTGGATGTGTGTATGTGTATGTGTAATATGTCAGTGTAATCAAAAAATGAGAGGAAAATGGCATTTTATAGAAAATGCCATTTTGAATGGATGGAGGAGATTGACTTCTGACTAAGACCTAAAATCATAGGCTCAGATTAAATCTGATAATCCCTAATTAGGGTTAGAGAAAAATCATTAATCAAGCGGTCGAGATTCCTTCTAAGAAGATCGAATCGGCGGTGGAGAATAAATGAGGAAATTAATTCAAAAATAAAGATTTTTGAAAAAGAAGAAGATAAAGACTGGACTGAAGATCAAATTTGGAAAGATCAATAATCTGCCCGATCACTTGATTTCTGGAGGAAAGTTACCAATTTGGAATTAAATTAATTCCAAATGTGAAATTTGTGAAATAATAAATAATCAATTTTCATATTATTTACCAAAATGAGCTGACAGTTAAGAATGAGATGAATATCAAAAGATGAAGAAAAATTGCACACAGTTTTATCCAGAAATCTTGATTACTAATGAGATGACATTTTAAATAATTTAATTTATTTAAAACGAGAGGAATATCAAATTTGGCAATTAAATAATTAAAGATAATTATTTAATTTAGCAAATAAGACTAATAATTAAATTAATTCATTAATTCATTTATATATGACAATTAGTGACATTAAATAAATAAATAAAACTTATTTATTTAATAATCAGGAAGAATTAATGAATAACAATAATTAAACAAACTTAGAAATTTATTTAATTAGAGGAAGACTTAGACAATTAATGACGTATTTAATAAATAAATAGAATTTATTTATTTAATAATCATGAAGAACGAAAGGACATGAATTAATTAAATAATTATAAATTATTTAATCAATAGTTGAATGTGGATCAAGGACATAATTAAATGTCATAATTAAACTAGGACGAAAGTGGTAAAAATCTTGGTGTTCTCTGTGTTTTTGATGTGCTGATTGTTTATGGTTTATTGTTCATTCATCAGATCTGAGATTAAGTTAAGTTAAGTTTGAAAAAGTTTAAATATTTTGTGACAACTGATTCACCCCCCTCTCAGTTGTCTGTCCTTGTTTTTCCAACACTATGTTTAGAGGTTCATAGCTAAGTCCTAAGGCTTCAGCTATCTGTTTGGGTGTGACTGTAGTGCTAACATCAGAGTCAATCATGGCATTGTGCAATAATTTCTTCCTAACAATTAGATAGGAAAAAGGGTTTTGGTTTAGGCTTATCTTTAACCTCGGTAGAGGCTGCCTCTATATTATTTTTTGAGAACTTTGGTCAGAGGTGATGAATGAATGACCTCTTTCAATGATTGCTTCGTCAGCTCAGTGATTGCATCTTCTTGGAGGGCCTTCTATAGCAATGTCTTTTGCTCTAGAATAGCTAAGATATCCCAAAGGGACACATTAGTGGAAGATTTTTTAATTGTTCCACCACATTGAATGGTGGAAAATTTGAAGGCTTTTGTTTCTTAGCCCTGGTTATAACAATTTTCTTTCACAGTTGAAATTGTTGTGCAACTGTGGAGGTACTAGGAGTTTGGTCGAAGGCACTTTTGGGCTGCGGGATGACTGGTTCACCCATGAATCTCCTCTTTGAGCAAGTGTTGTAGTCAGACTGCACTTGTGGGGCCTTTGATGTGGATGCATCATTTGCAAATACCGCCTCTTCTTCCTCCATCCATGAGAAGAGTGCATGATCGGGAGCTATAGTTGTCTCTTGTTCTAGGGACATCCCTTGCATTTGACTAGTGAGTACCATTTTTTCCATTTGGGGGGAGGCATATACATAACCTCTAGAATTTGATGGCGCACCTTGACTGCATTGTTCTACCACCTTCTGCTATAGATTTCCACGTGGGAAATTTCAAGGCATATGTGTGTCGCCACAAGGGAAGCACCAGGGGTCAATGTCATCAACCAAATTGTTTTTCCCTACTATAAGCTCTCTACTCGAGCTTGGGTGAGCACCTTGCAAAGGAGTAGGTACTCGCACTATTTGATTAGTTGTTTGAGTTTGTGGGTTTGTGTGAGCACCTCCTTGGAATTGGTTTTGTTGGTAAGAAGTTCATCTGCCTTGATAATTTTGGTAGTTTAGCTTTGAAGGCGCAGACTAGTTCTGCTTAATGGTAGTTATTTCATTGGCAATGGTCCGCAACATTTCCTTAACATCGCTTATCTCATCCTTTGAAGAATCAGATGTAGAAGCAACATTTTGTAGCATGTTCGCATATGTGTACATGGACTAGGGAGGAGTGGACGCACTAATAGATGGCATCTCCTGGGTAGGAACTAATATCTCAGGGAATATAGGCATAGCGGGCCGAGGTGGTAACTTTCCAATGTCTATCAGATTGTTCTCTGCTTTGTCTACGACGTTGTATGCATCTGGTAGAGTGGTTACACCAAGGGATTGGATCATCATTGATATGTCGGCGTAGATGGATTTTAACTAAAATGTGAATGCCAATTTAGCCAGTGGGTGGATAGCAGCCTAGATCCTCTACCAAGTCGTATGGAATCAGGTGTTGAAGTCAGTCATGGCTTCGTGTGGGGCCCGCTTTATGGTCAAAAATTGATGATATAGCGAGGAACTATCTCCATCGTTCAAGAATATTTCATAGAAAGGATCTCTGAACTGATCCCAGGTACCAATAATGTTAGCTTGCAGAGTGCGGTACCAATCGAATGCCCTGCCTCTGAAAGAGGCTGTGTCAATAACTATGTGCACCAAACACACGTTCGCCACATCTTGTAGGTGTTCGGATGGTGTTTTTGAGCCATCCTTGGTGAATTTTGGTATAGCTTTTAAAGCAAAGACAGGGGTTGAGGCCCAAACAACGGGTGCTACTGGTGCTACAAGGGGGATTTCAGCATCCCACACCACGTAATTTTTGTTAGCAATTAGCAACATGGCTGGTGGAGGGATCGAAACATTCACTAGATGCGTTCTATTCCATACTATCACTAGTGATGGTACTAGCAAGCCAAGGTTATTAGCTATTTGGGATCTAATAATAGGTTGATGGTTCATACACCCACTTTAGGTTTAGGTACATTTAAGCAATCCCACCGGATGTGCCAGAAAAAGAAACTGTTGATGCCAAAAATTGGCAAGGTAATAGCCTTATGGGAAACTCAGTTAATGGGGGGACCAATTGCGCTAAACTGAGTGACCTCTGAATTTATAAAGAAGTCAGCTTCTTTTGTATTTGGGGTTTTAGAATGGGAAACATAAGCAGATATAAAAAAATAAAGATCTAACTAAGGCGTTGCGCCAAGATTTAGATGTAGGCACGGTAAATCTATCTTTGGGATGTGATTTAAGGGCCCGCTCAGCAATCTGCTAAGTCCCAGAATAACAAAAATCAAAGATGAAAACTTGAATAATTTATCCAATAAAATAAAATAATTCCCATACATTTACTGAAAAGAGTCAAGGACATGATCTAAACCAACAACTTATATTGACATCATCGAAGTTCTGCAAATAAATCAATCAATATAGTAATGGCACAATATAATGTTTTATCAAATAGCTTAAGAAAATAGAAAGGCCGAACAATGACACAGTTTGTGAGTCTTATACAATAATCTAAAAATAGTAGAAAAGGCCTAGTGTCTTTCACAAATTTTTTGTATCTTCCGAACTCATTTTCGAAAGGAAAAAGTAGTATATATTGAAAATAATCTCACCGCTTGGCGAGCCAATAACATAAAGATTCCCCCATCATGAACAATGATGCCCAAAGCAATGATTGCCCTTGGTCGTTGTAATAGAAAAAGATTTGAGCCATAGAACGTAGTCATCCACAAGCTAGATGCATCCCCTATGAATGATGGTAGTGGTCCCAATAAAGAAACAAACGAATCTCATGTAGACATGTGTCACTTAACCATGGAGGCAGTTAGGACACATGGAAATATGGTGGGGGCTCATTGCTTGCTCCATCCTCTTTGCGATGAAAACTTGCACAAGGAAGACACATGGAGAAGTCTTCATTGTTAGTGTTGACTATGGGGTCCACCAAAAGTGAACGCAAACAGATGTTGCGTGGCATGCGGATGGAGCCCGGTTGAAAAGCGAAGGGAAGCAGTCTTCAAGTGCCTGCAATGTTGACGCGTGGAAGCATGGTGGGGACCGGAAGAAGAGTGAAGGAAGAAATCCCTATGGAGAGTGCCTAGCAAACACATGGTGGTAGCAGATGAAGTTCATCAAAAAGGGGCCCGATGATGTTTAAATGTATGGGGCACGGGCCAGACTTAGCAAAATAAAAACAACCCAAAGGGAGCTCGAGGAAATTTATATCCACAATATCTATTCACTCAACCTAATCTGAATGCACAACAAAGAAGATGGTTGGATTTGATAGTTGATTGTGACTTTAATGTATCAGTTATATCAAAGGAAAATAAAATTTAGTCGATGCCTTAAGTAGTAGAAGACATATTGCTTCAATAGTGACAATCCAAACTGACTTTAAAGGTCAAGTATTGTAGAAAAGTAAGGGAAATGAGTACTATTTGCAAGTTAAGCAAGCACTCACAAATAATCCACAAGATGCAAGGTACGATGGATATCATTTTGAACCCAATGGATTACTTAGGTATAAGGGAAGGATGTATGTTCCTAACTTTGAAGAATTGAGAAATATTGTGTGGAAAGAATTTCATGAAGCACTATACTCAGGACATCCTGGTGTGACAAAGATGTTGGCAGATGTGAAGCCATTATACTTTTAGAAAGGGATGAAAGGAGATTCTGGTAGATTTGTGGCTAAATGTTTCGAGTGTCAAAGGGTGAAAGTGAAACATCATGATCCTGCAGGCTTGTTGTATCCACATCATATTCCAGAGAATAAGTGGAAAGTCATTAGTATGGACTTTGTGCAAGGATTTCCTATGTCAATAAATAAGCACAATGCCATTTTAGTAGTTGTGGACAAGCTTACTAAGGTAGCACATTTCATACTAGGGAATTTAACTTATGGATCTCATGTCATAGCTCAAAAATTTGTGCAAGAGGTGAACATTCAGACTACATAGAATTCTTGAGAATATTATCTCAGATAGGGATGCACATATGACCTCAAGGTTTAGGCAAACCTTATTCTCTGCACTGGGAACTCAACTAAATATAAGTTTAGCATATCATCTAGAAATAGATGGATAAACAAAAATGGTGAATCAAGTACTTGAAGACCTACTAAGAATGTATTGCATGGACCAACAATACAAGTGGTAATATTACTTGTCTTTAGTGGAATTTTCTTATAACAATTCCTACCATTCTACAATAAAGATGGCTCATTTCAAAGCATTATATGGCCGAAAGTGTCGAACCTCGATAAGTTGGGATAAACTTGAGGATAGGGTGAGCCTTGAGCCTAAAATGTTAGTTGAACTGGAAGAACAAGTCAAAGTTGTCAAGCAATGGCTAGTTGAAGCCAATGATAAGCATAAAAGCTATGCAAAGGCAAAGAGATTACCCAAGAATTTTGCAATAGGTGATAAGGTGTTGTTAAGGGTAAAACCTCATAAGAGTTCTATCAAGTTTGGAAAGTCATCCAAACTAGCTCCATGCTATGTAGGTCCTTTTGAGATTCTAAAGGAGGTGAATCTTTTAGCTTACTAAATTGTGTTTCCACCAACTCTTGCCTAGATGCATAACATCTTTCACGTTTCTTACTTAAAGTGTAACGCCAAGAAAATGCAAAAAGAAAAGATTAAAAGCAAGCATGCAATGCAGATCTAAATGCAATCTAATGATAAGCAACAAAGAACAAAGGAAAGTAAAAACGTAAATAAAACTTGAACAATCTCACCAAATTTGTACGTATTTCCATGATTCATCTCGATTGCCCTTCTCCATTTTGTTGTTGTAGTATAATGGCCCTCAGATTTTCAAGAGTTCGTGCAAGTATAGCCTATGATAGTGATTTAGCAAAACATCGAAGATTCAAGATAAGTGCTCTCAAAATTCATAAGATTTCGTGAGAGATTGGAATGATGAAGACTAGATTAATTTATAGAAAATTGATTATTCGAACGACAGGCCAGGATCGAAAGATCAACAAACGGTTGAGATCGACAAATTAGAAATGCATTATGATAATTGTCAGTAGTGACACGAGTGATACAAATTAGAAATAGAATTAAAGATTAAATAAATGATTTAATCTTCCAATTTGGTATTCGAAAATAGAAGAATTATCTTTGCATGACAAAGATGAAGATGGATTAAAGCAACTCTTGTTCGAATGCACACACAAGGTTTAATTAATTAAATAGGAATATTTAATTAATCTACATGTACACACAAATGAGTTAGAACTGGACAATTGAATGATTTGACGAAGAGATTACTCGAGAACGCCACTTAGACATTAAATCAAGAGTTAACTAAGCGATTTGAATAGATCTTTGAGTCGAGTAAAAGTGAATACTTAGATAACTCACACAATTATCTAAATATAGAGGAATGTGTTAAAATAGAATTCACGAATTAAATAATTCATTTAATTCAAGATTTGATATTTGAAGAATAATTAAATAAATAAGATTTATTTAATTAAGTGATGAAGGGATTTAAATGAATAATTAAATAAATAAAGAATTTATTTAATTATAGTTGACGTATGATAAAGAGTAAATTAAATAAGACTTTATTTAATTTAACAAGGATAAGGTTAATTAGTAACATAATTAAATAAAAAGTGTTTATTTAATTAATCAGATAGAATAAAGAAAAGTGTGAATTAATTAAATAATTAAGATTATTTAATTAATAGAAGAAATCACAAAAGAATTACGAAGAATATTAATTCGCGGGCCTAAACCAAATTTCGGTGTCTACATTTTCCCCTCTTTGATACAATGTCATTTCGGCGTTGTGTCAAAGAAAATCGATAAGAAATATGCCCCAGTAGTGCCCCAGTGTAAAACAGGTGAAGGTATGCCCCCTCGAGAAAATTGACAAATTTTCAAAAAAGTTCAGAACAATTTAGAAATGATCCCGATTATTCTATTGGATAGCCAAAAATGTAGTGGAGTTGACGGAATTGAATTTGGAAGTGGTATGGACGAGTACGGGTTGATTGAAGTTGGAAGTTGACGCGGCCAATAGAAAAGAATGCCACCAAAACCCTAGGTATATATAGAAATTGGGGTAAAAACTAAGTCATTTTTACCCACCCAGCTTCGAGAATTGAGAATTTGCTCTACACCCACAGCGACGATGTCTTCCATTCCGAACACCCACCATCGCGCATATAGGATCCGGACCTTCAGGTGGCCAGTCGATGCGGACCCCCCGGTATGTACCTCAAACTTGACTTTTGAAATTTTTAATTTGCGCGTATTTTTTATGCATTTAATTCAAATTTTATTTATGCGTCATTTTGATAAAATTCCACATGTGAATGCGCAAACGACGCATTTGCATGCGGATCAACGCATATGCAATAACACGTAGGTAGGTTACCGTAGATGTTGTGTGGTTCGACGCATTTGTCATTTAGTTGAACGCATGTGTTATAGTGCAACGCATATGTAATTTAGCTAGCCGCATCTGTTTATTATTCAACGCATTTGAGTTTCCCTTGATGCATTCATATTTATTTCAACGCATATGCATATTTTCACCACAGTTGCACATAATATTTTTATTCGCCAACGCATTTGTTATCATGCACGCATATGTATTGTAAAGTTACGCATTTGACCAATAGTAACACATATGTCTAATGGAATGACACATTTGATTTTTATGCATCGCATATGTAAAATAACGATGCAAGTGCTAAATAATGATGCATTTGCAAAATAACGACGCATTTGCAAAATAATGATGCATTTGAATAGCAGTTAATTTAGTCATTTTGCACTATGATAGTTGTTCAATGCTGACATGGGGCATGTATAATGCCATTGCAAGTTGTGTTGGACAGTGTATACATGCGAGAGTCAAGACCGACAACTTTTCGATTCAGAGACAGCTTGCGGAGTGCAAAGCGACAGTTTCTATGGAACTTAGGTCTTCTACACGTTACAAAAATGCCCCAGATTCGGGCGAATTGGGGTTTACTTACAGCATTGTGTGAGCGATGGCACTCAGAGACATCATCCTTTCACCTGCCTACTGGAGAGGCCACAGTTATGCTGGAGGATGTGTACAGAATCCTCAGACTTTTGATTAGAGGCACACAGGTGAGCTATGATACCCAGAGGGGTATTGTTGAGATGTGTCGATATTACCCGCATGCAAACATCAGACAGCTAGGGTTTGACCATTATGAGATCAGGTGGCATGTGTTAGCACAGAGGTATAGGCAGTTGGACTGTCTATTATGCACACTAATAGGTGGGATAATACTTCCTGACCGTCGAGGTCATGGTTTTCCTGTGGGGTGGGGGGAGATGCTAGTAGGGATGTTAGAGAGACGTGAGGTATATGCATAGGGTCCCTGTCTCCTTGGTATGTTGTACTTTCACTTACATGATATTGCCTACTGAGAGGCACAGTCTATGAGTTGTAGTACCACGCTCCTGATGGTATGGGTGTGGGAACACATTGCGATATTTTAGCCACCAGTGACAGTAGATGTACCACACGGAGCCCCTTACGCCTTTCGTTATGCATGGGTGAATACTCAGCACCACATAGGAGACACTGGATATTTCAAGCATGCCATAGACACGATGGTGCAGTTTACATGGAGGCCATACTTGGGATGCACAGACTGGTCCAATGAGGATGAGCACCTATTTTTTTGCCGACAGACACAGTACTTGATTGGGCGGACAGTGTCACATGTCCATATCATAGAGCGTCACTTGCTAGATCATGTCCTGCGGCAGTTTGGAGAGAGACATGACGTATCAAGAGGACGGGTTGAGTTCGTGAGGTCATCGTGAGAGGTCCCCCTATGGGGTCCAGAGATTCCAATGGCCACAGCTGAGGCAGAAATTGATGCATTACATGCAGTTCCCTGGGGGTGGAGAGATGGTCCAGCAAACCCAAGTACGACAGAGGAGTATGATAAGTGGTGGGTCATGCATAAGCCGATTCCTTTGACATATCCAAATCAGCCAGCGTCAGTAGAGCGGCGAGGGATAGGACCATGAGGCAAGCATGGTAGAGGTAGAGGTCAGGGAGGTAGAGGAGGTTGTGGTGATGATGGAGATGATGGTAGAGGTGGTTGGCAAGGTGGGAGGAGAGGGAGACATGGACGAAGGGGATGAGGGCCACCACTGTCACCGATTTGGGAGGAGAGACAGGGAGAGGAGGATGTGGCCATGCCGGATATTGGTCGAGGTGGTGAGGAGGTTCATGTAGAGATTGGCAGAGAGGAGGAGCATCCCGAAGAGGTGGCCATTCCAGATGTTCCTACAGAGGAGGAGGTAGAGTGAGAGGAGGTAGAGATTGATGCCCTAGGCCTGTTGGGTGCCTATCAGGAGGACGATGAGGAGGATGATGATCATGAGAGAGAGATATGGGACCATATTTTGGAGGAGTTGGACGAGGAGGATGGGGTACCAAGGGTCAGGCAAGATGACACAGGGGCAATTGATCCCGATGTAGCTACATTACATGCTCAGGTTGCATCCTTGGAGGAGCAGATGAGAGTCCTGATGTCCGAGAGGGACATGTTACAGATGGAGAGGGACAGAGTTGTCATGGACGGGGATCAGGCCATAGCTCGGAGACAAGAGACTGAGTAGAGATTTACAAAGCTCAGAGCTTTATGTACTGGACCATCAGTTGCCTTTGCCAGAGAGCTAGTTAGAGCTGGGGAGAGGGAGACTTATTATCGTGATTTATATGAGGCATAGGTTCCTCCAGAGAGATAGGCTCCCAGCTTCTCGCAGGCACGTAGCAGTAGGTCACAGACCAAGACCCACACTAGGACAGTTAGCACAGAGGGTGTGGAGCAGCCACACAGAGCAGGTCCATATGATAGGCCTCACTCAGCTCACAGGTCATCGAGTTCCTGGCATCAGTCATCTGCACACTCCAGTCGTGACAGCAGTGGCAGTTCAGGATAGGGATACTTCTTGATATGCATCGAGACATTGTATTATGATTTTATAGCTTGCGGGCTTCCATGTATTATTGATACATTATGACATTGTGATGACACGGTTGAGCGATATATATATATATATATATATATATATATATATATATATAAAGAGTATATATATATATATATATATATATATATATATATGATTTTAAGCAAAAGAATTTCATGATATGTGCATTTCTATGTAGTGGATTATGTAGCTTGTTTTGTTATCACTCTGGACCTACATTGCTCCACCTGAAGATAACCCCCTACTTAAACTTGTCCGATTCACGTCCTCCCTTCTCCATTCGCGTTTTTCTTCCCTTTATGCAATGTAACCCTCATTCATTGTTTTGAATGCGTCTTTCTCTTCTGTGCGTGTTCATTCGAGGCTCATTCCTTCTTTTCATTTCTATGCTCTTACCCTACACATTCGCGTTTTGTTCTCACCCTTCAAGTGTTCTTCATTCACGTTTTCTGTCCATTGTTTGTCTTCAGCGTAGCGAGCTTTTGTTTCCTTACGCGTTTCTTTCTTAACCCTACGCATTCTTCTCTCTTTTCCTTATGCGTTTCTTTCCTTATTCTCCTCTATGGTCGATGTTCTGTGGAAACTTGTATCTATCCAATGTATTCATGTTGAAATCTTTTTGTGTATCTCTCTATGCGTTCTGGTGAATGTTGAAATTTCTTCTAACTTAATTTTGTGTCATTCTTTTCTATTTTTTTGTTTACAATTTCTAAGTAGTGTCTATAGCTTGAGTTTTGACACTTGTGTAATTTCATTATTTTCCACCATTAATCTTGGTAATTTAAGCTAAACCCTTTTGGTTTTAATGATTTGATTATCTTAAATATTTTATTACTAACTTTTAGGTTTAGTTGGAAAAAATAGACCTTTAAGATTATTAATGAGAGGATTGTAGGTTTTCCTTAAAATAAGATCCATTATCAAACCTTGTTCTTGTGTGTTAGTCCAAACATTTAGTTTCAAGGTCAATATTGGCTTGTGTGGTGTGTCCTCCATCGTCCCAAAGTGCACTTGTGGATGCTCTCTCCTCATGCCTTAGGGTATCTTGGAGATAAAAAATAAGTATTAATTATTAGTGGGTCTACCTTGGATTTCATCATCAAGGGGACAACTCAAACCCCTATATTCCATATGGGTATATAAAATTAGGAGATAATTGAAAGACTCTCCAATTGGGAGGACACTTTTCATTAGGCTAAGCTTGCAAGAACTTTATACCCTATAAAGTGAAGGAGGGAATTTTATACCCTCTTGCACCAATCCATTAGCCATACCCTCTCATTAAATGAAGTTGAGATTCATATACTTTCAATTATATTGATAATATCCCTAGAAATCCATGTATAAGCATAGATATGACTTTTTGATTGTGTTCTATTGTAATGCACTAGTAAGCAATTAGCCCCAAGAAGTTGCTCACC
>VDFB02005968.1:0-16867 GCA_007258455.2 Sequoia sempervirens | reverse complement strand
TGCAGATTGTTGCATTGTAAGGCTGCAAATAGTAGTACTATTTCAGTCATTTTAGTTCTGCAATTACTTAGTTTCCTTTAAGCAACAAACATTAACAATCTTTGGACGGTTTACCACTAGAGAAGGAAAATGAACAAACAAACTTAAGCTCTTGGATGGTTTACCGCCAAGAAGGGGAATAAACAGATTGTTATTTCATTGTAATAGCTCCCGCTGAATAAGTGGTTGAGCCTTCTTTCTTTCAGTTCCTCTTTCGCTCCCGTTGAATAAGTGGTCGAGCTTTTATTTCAGCATTGTATTTCATTTGAGCACTAATAATCCCCTTCACCATATGTTAGCACCTCATCCATCTCAGGTCTTGAGTGCACATTCTTGGTGTTGGGTTACTTTCTAGCATTGTAATCTTTCAGTTGCTATTGACGATCCTCGGCGCCATATGCTCACACCTTGCCAAACATTGGGATCCTGGTGTACATTCTTAGCGTAGAGTTACTTTCCAGTAGTTGTTTTGGATTTAGCTAACCTTAATGGTTGCTTGTTGTATTGGATTGTTCATTGAAAAATTGGGAAAAAAATTGGTTGGCTCATTACAAGATAAATAAAAGCAATATTTTGTCGTGGTTTTTTACCCGAAAGGGCTTTCTGTGTAATCTTGGTGTTCATCTTGCATTGGTGTTTTATGTTGCTGGTTTACGATCTGATTTATGATTTATATGTTAAATCTGGTTTAAAAGGTTTAAAAGTTCTGAAATACTGATTCACCCCCTCCCTCCTTGTGCTCTTCAATTGGTATTAGAGCATGGTTCCTTCGGAAAGTGAACTTAAAAGCTTGGAGGTAGATTCTGGTTGCACACATGGATTCGTTTGAGAAGCTTGTTGTTAATGGAGCTCCTATGTTTAATGGTACTAACTATGCTTTTTGGAGTATTCGTATGAGAACTTACATTATGTCTCTTGGTTTTGATGTTTGGAGAAGTGTAGAAATTGGATATAAAATCCCATCAACTCCTCTGCCCGATGCAGCTACGAAGGAAGCTTTTGAGTTTAATGCAACAACCATGAATTCAATCTTAAGTGGGTTGTCAGAAGCAATAGTTGTGAAAGTAATGCATTGTGACTTTGTTGAGAAGATTTGGAATAAGCTTCGAGGAATGTATGAAGGCGATTTTTAGAATCTCAGCATGATAGAAGATGAAAGCATTGTTGATTATTTTCAGCGTGTACATGAAGTTGTAAATGCTATCAAAAGTCTTGGAGAGACAGTTGAAGAGTCTACAGCTGTTCAAAAGATCCTGAAATCTCTCCCCGTGCGTTTCAATGCAAAAGTTTCAAAGATTAAAGAAATGAAGGAGTTTGGTAAGTTAACCATTAATGAGCTTCGTAATATGCTTATGTCCTATGAATTGAGTACTACTTTTGATCTATCTATTGACAAAGAGGTAGCCACTGAAGATTTGAAGAGGGATATGACAAGAAGTCTACTACTAGTCGTGGTTCTGATAAAGGTCTTGACAATGAAGGATATAATGAAGAATATGTTGAAGAATATGATGGAGAAAGTGATGAAGAAGTTGAAGTTAATTTCGAAGGAGAACTAATTTGTGCCTTGAGTGAAATCAAGAAGCTAAGAAAGAAAAATCAGAATTTGAAGCTGCTGTTTCAAGAAGAAAGGGATGCAAAAATGAAGTTATCTCAAGCACTCAAGGATGCAGAAAAGAAGATGATTGATTAGAAAAATCAGATTGAAAAAGCTGAAAAATTGTTTGTTGATTTGAAGGTGCAGATTGAAGAGGGAAAGAAGATAGATGAAGAAATCAGAAATCAGTTGAATAGAAAGAAGAGAACGTTGAGAGACTTGAAGCAGAGGTTATTTCTCTTAGAAACATAAATAAAAAATCAACACTGCTGAGTGAAGAAAAATAAATTAGAAAAGTTTTCTTTGAAAATATTTTAAATGCACAAAAGGTTCCTAAGGACAAGAGTGGAGAGGGGTTGATTGCTCGATGCATTCCCACATCAAGAACAAAAATAACATGTTTAGAAGACCTACTAGTCAAAGACAAAATCAGGTGACCAGGTTTAATGACTCTTTCTTTTATGGATACTATTTTTCATGCAATTGTTTTGGTCACAAGGCTGCTGATTGTAGAGTTAATGCAAGAAATAATTCCAGACATGTGAATAGAAATAGTTCTACTCCTTGGATGAATTACAATGTTGTTGGTTACAAATGCAATAAATGTTGGTCATGCTGCAAAGACGTGTAGATGCAATCATGCAGATTTTTCAAAGGAAAAAAAGAAGGTTGACAAAGCAAAAGAGGTTAAGATGGTTTGGAGGAAAAAGGATAAAGTTGAAAAGGTTGAATCAAATGGAGTTGCTACTAATAATCATGGACTTGATGATTTCAGAAGAAGGAAGTCAGAAATGACTTCACCCCATCCTTGAGAAGGTGCTTGAACTTAGGGGGAGCATTTATTGATACATCTTATCTACCCCGTTTCAGTTTTGTAAGTTGGTTCAGTTTTGCAGTTTATTATTCTTGAATTTTGGATCTCTAAAAATGACTTTTGGAGTGAGTTTTTGAGTACCTTTTAGCTTGTAAAGCTGATGATTATTCATCAGATTATCATTATCTTTCAAGATGGGTTTCAGATTTTAATGTCATGTGATCAGAAATTTTGTTCATTATGCCATGACATTGGTGTTAGTTTGTCATTGATGTCAAAGGGGGAGAAATAAGTTAGGGGTAGCAGTGTTGTTTTATATTAGTAGATTGGTTTCAGTTTTGGTGTCAGAGCAGTATTGATTTTAAGAGGTATTATCTTATGTAGTATTGGTTGTGGTTTCAGAGTGGTTGCCATCAATGACAAAGGGGGAGATTGTTGGAATATTTTGTCATTGATGTCAAGGTTGAGCTAGATGTTGTGACCATTTCACATAGCGCCCCCGGTACAAATGAGGATTTGTTCGCTTTTTTCCGGTGGTTTACCTTTGCTTATCATATGTCTTTCAATGAGGTCATCATTTTGGGGGTTTTCGTCAGTTCTGGGATTACAGAGCCGTCGGTAATCATGCTTGAATCGGTCGCGTGAAGCGTCATGGAAGCGTTCGAAGGTGAGGAAACAAAAGATCATTGTGGTCATTAGTCCCGCGACACTTCCTACTTTTAGGAAATCCTACTTTTTTAAGCTTTTCATTTTGACATTTCCCGGACCAAACAAAGGTTCCCTATTTTTTTAGGGTTTGCTTTTTCTATTTTAGAAAGTTTCTATTCACTTTGGAAAGTTCTATATTTAGAAAGGTCCCGAGTTCCAAAAACGCACTCAGAAGTTCAAAAAACTTGATGGAACTCTCAGAAAATCAAAGAGAAAATTTGAAAAAATTATTGAAAAATATGGAAAAACAATTCAAAAAGCATGAAAAATCAGACCAGATTCTGGAAAAAATCAGTCAAAACCAGTCAGATCTGAGGTCGAAATCACTGAAAATCAACTCAAAAAAGAGCAAAATTCATGAGAAATCTGGTTAATTCTGAAGAAAATCGCCAGCCATGAAGGAGGTCCTTGAAAAGTGGGATAGGACAAAGGAAGAAATGTCAAGGACTAAGGAAAGTCCGTATGTGATGAAGGAGAAAATGGCAAAAAGGACTAAGAAGTCAGCCCATCACTCAGAAGATGTCAGACAAGATGAAGTCCGCCCAGCAGCAAGAAAGGAAGTGCCAAAGGGTTGGAAAGTCCGCCCTCAACATCCTAGGATCTTCCAAAGTCCACCATGCAGCAAGGAAGCTCATCCTAGGATCTTCCAAAGTCCGCCATGCATCAAAGAGGAGGTGCCAAGAGGTTTCAAAGTCCGCCTTGCACATCCTAGGACTCTTCAAAGTCCGCCATGCAGCAAGGAGGCATATCCTAGCATCATCCAAAGTCCGCCCATGCTCATCCTAACCCCCTCTAAAGTCCGCCATCCACAAAGAGGCATGTCCAAAAGGCTTGGAGAGTCCGCCTAGGCATGTAGAAGGAGAAAAAATTGAAATTTTCACTAAGTGTTGGTGCCCAGCAAAGAGAATTTCGAAAATGCCTTCAGGTATGAAAAGCCTAAAGTTAAATTCAAAATTACATTATTCTAGAGTACTATAGGATTTCAAAGAGATAAAATGTGTTCGCGGAGGTAAAGGGTTGGAAGAAGTCCAGCCCTCACATCTAAGATCTTGTCAAAAGGCTTTGAGAGTCCATCGCGCGTCAAAGTGCTAAGAAAAGTCCGCCTAAGCACATGAAGGGATAAAATAATGATTTTATGCTAAGTGTTGATGCCTACTCCAAGGAAAAGTTTGAATATTTTCCTAAGTATGGAGGCTAAGGGATGAAAAACGAAGATATTGGCTAGGAATCATGACATTCTCAAGAGGTCAAGTGCTAAGTTTGGAAGGACACGTGCTAAAGAAGATTGGGATATGGCGAAGAATAAAACGGAGTGTGCCTAACACAAAGGTGGAAGAAAGAATTAAATTCTCCTAAGTATGGTGAAAATGTTAAAAAGTTGACAACTTTGGCCAAAGAAAAATGCAGAAGGCAAGGAGAAAGGAAGGATCGCCTTTGGCCAGAAGGAAGAAGAGTTTATCAAGTGTCAAAGAAGTTCGACCAATGAAGACACCCGAATGACGATTTTGCCTAGAAAAATTCGGTGACAAGAAAAATTTGACTTGTGAGAACAAAATAAGGCTCGGTGTAAAGGTAGAATTCGCCATAACAGAAAGCGAGGGATCTGGCAAATTATTGCTCGGTGGAATGAAGCAGCTAAAGGCATAATTAGAATAAGAGTGGCGAAAATGAGGATGGATAAAATAAATGACAAGAGTCTTGAAAGTTTGCAAGTCTCAAAGGGTTCGACTTCTAGAGAGAAAGTATGGCAAATCAGTGAGAATTCCGACTTCGGGAGATTAAAATGGAGAATTAAATATGAAATATGCCCGTGCCAAGATGAAAATTGCAAAGGGAGTATGGAATTCGCTTTGAAGTGATAAATTCGACACAAAATTCACCGTGACTTCAGGAGAGAGTGTTAAAAATTTAACTTCGGAGCTAGAATTCAGGAGAGAAAAAATCTGAATTTGTTTATTTTATTTCTTGCAGGTGGATGACGACACGAGGCGAATCTTCAAAGAAGAAGCAATGGCGTGGAATAGTGGCAAGTCTGCTTCAAGCCAAATGGAGTGAGGGAAAAAGGATGGGACAAGCATGAGAAAGTCCAACCTTGCCTAAGCATAGCATGTCCAAACCTTTGTAAGGCATGTTCAAGGCAAAATAAAGTCTGAACTGGATAAGAAAATGTCTTGAGCATCACGAAGTCCGACTTTGATTGAAGAAAAACGTCCAAGCTCATGTGAAGTCCGCCCAAGGAGAGGATGAGAAAATTGGCTAAGTGTTGATACCTTGGGGAGAAGAATTCACTAAGTGTTGGACGGAAAATAGGAAGGATGAAGAGGGAAATAAAGAAGAAATGAATAAAATCCTTAGCACAAGCCAAATTCAGAATTGAAGGCAAATCCACAGGCAAAGCTCGTTCGAGCATGGAGATGGCCAAAACCTTGGCTAAATGTTGAATGGTCCACATGAAGGTGTTACAAAATAGCCAAAATTTGGCTAAGTCTGGGAAATACTTCACAGAGGAAATTCCAATTTCTCCATTATGGCGAAAGCACAGGGGCATTCTTCTCCAAATTCAAGACACTTGAACGGATATCCAAACATCTTGGAAGGATTTCATCTACAATCCCAGACCTGTTGAAGCAATCAGGGCAACTTCTTGAGGGATTTCATCTCCTGAGGAATTAAAAACAAACTTCCAATCAGAATCAGATGGTGACAAGAAGAGTGTTCCAAACAGATCTCCATACTTAGACAATTTCTCGGCACAAATTGGAGAATTCAAAGAGGAAATCCAAAGTAATAGCATCAACCTAGTTCAAGCAGGAGGAAGTTCAAAGCAACCAACTTCAAGTCCAGACACCTTCTCCAAGGGGAGAGTTCCAGACCTCAAAGATTCCAGTACAGGCAAGAAGAAGAAATCAAAGTCTCAAAAGGAATCCAGGATCTAAGCTAGGAAGGAACAAGCGCAAAGGACAGAGTCATCGACAGGGAAAATATTCTAAGGCAAGTGCGTGGAAGAAAAACGAAGCAACCAAGGAAGGCATCCAGCGCGCTGAGGTGGCACCTGCGTCATCTTCCAGCAATCAAATTCTTCAAATCAACATACAACAACATTCTATTTTATTGTTGGTTTATATTTAGCAAAAGGACAAGTGTCCTCAAATGTAATTTTCTCATTGGTCGAGGGGTAGTTAGTTGTAACAAACCCTAATTAGGGTTTTATTTTGTAATCTCGACCGTTGATTTGAAATCAATCCTGGCCATTGAATTGTAATTGAAGAGCCTATAAATTGACTTCATCCCTCATTTGTAAAGTGTACGAGCAGGCATATAAATTGTCGCATTGAGACTATTTTGAATAATAAAAGCTCTTGAGCATGATTTGCCTTGAATAACTTCTTATTATCAAATAGTAAGCAAGGTTGCATATCTTCTTCCGCCATAGATTAAAGTTAAATTTAGATTAGGTAGAATTTGCTTTGAAAAGTTGGTTAATTGAATGAGAGATTGATCGTATTGATTCAATGGTGAAGTGTAGCTCATACTTTTTTCGAATGGATGATTTGCATTCGATGTGTAAAGTTAGCCTGAGCTCTTAATTGTGGACGCTTAACTTCAGCCTCATTCGAGGTTTGAAAATTATTCTCACAACCCCTTGAAGATTGCACCCATTTTGTGTATGTTGTCCTGCAGGAGGCGAAACAAAGTGTGGTTTATTCCCTTCACCGAATCCTTATTGTCTCTTGAGTTCTTAGGCTTAGACTAGATTCTCTGAACCCTTGTCTTTTGCCATTTTTGAATCATTGAAATTCCTAATCGAGGCCTTTAATGATAAATTCCTAAGTCTAAACTTGTGAGAAGATTTTTCTTCCGTGAAGTCCCTTGTTTATTACGGCCATATCCACAGCGGCCATTGAGAGCTTATCCCTGCACGTCGGAGACCGACTAAAAGAAACCCATGGAATGTCGCCATGATCTTCTGCAATCTTAGCATGCCACGATTGGTTTTCAAGAGGAAGGGATGATAGAGTGTCTTTGGACATTTGACATTACGTGATGTTAGGTGGATGATGGCGTGCCTGTAAACACTACCTTGTTGCCTGCTTAAGCTGCTTGACCTCCTTAACCTGCTTGACTTGCTCAAGCAGTTTGACCTGCCCAGGTGGTTGCTTCAACTGGTTGGGTGTGTGCTTAAGCTATTTGCCAGCCTACTTGTCATCTTTAATGCCAAATCAGCCTCCATGTCAGCATGTTTGAAATGTCTATCTTTCTTGGTTTGGGTTGAAGAGTCATCTATGTAAAGTTTGTTTTAAAAGGAAACCTCATTCTATATAGACGAGGTGGCTTATATTTGTCTTATGTGAACTTTTATAAATGCATCAGATTTTGTTGATAGGTGTCTTTGAAAATGAGCAGAAATAAAAGACACATTCCTTCCTTGGCACGGGTCACTCTAATGGCATGTATAAAAATTAAATTATTTCAAGTCGTGTCTATTTGAAAGAATATTTTGCTTTCTTGACAAATCGTGCCTTCATATTTTGGTGCGAATATTTTTGGAGAAGTTTCTTTTATTGGCTATGTATGCGGATGAAAGAAGATTTATTTTTTTGTGGAGACAGAGTTTTTAATTAATTTCCTGGTGGAAATTTTGAAGGACATGGTGATTTTATTTGAATTGAGTTGTCTATCCTTGGCGGGGCTGAGTCATCTTTATTTTCTGAGGCAACTTCAGAATAGTATTAAAGCCTTCTATAATCTTTTGGTGGATTTGTCAGCTATAGGCATGTATGTGTCTTCAAATTAAAGGAGCTAAGTGAATTTATTGAGGCTATTCTATGTGATAGCTTCTTTTGGATTTTTGTAAAGGCCTGTAATGTCCCCATTTTGGCCATATACTCTTCTTTTGGATTTAGCCTATTTCCGGAAATCCGTAGGCTAAGCTGAAGTAGAAAACTAGGGTTTCCTCTTTCAGATTCTGTTCAATTGGCGTTCAGAGGATGTTGTGCAGACTTACTATTTATAGCAGTTTGCGATTTTTAGCAAGTCTATCTTTTGGCAGTATCTATCTAGCAAGCAATTCAATCCTTTGCAGTTCAATGTTCAGTTTGGCTTTCTGATGGTTTTGAAGTTAACTTACTATTTTTGGCATTTGCTATTTTTAGTAAGTTCATTTTTGGCAGAAGCATCATCATCAACTTGGTTCAGTTTGGCATTTGTCAGTTTGCTATTTTTAGCAATTCATCAATTGCAGCTTGGGCATTGTTTTGGTTATCTCCTTGGACTGAGTTTCAGACTTAGTCAATTTTCATGTCTTGAAGTTGTACCCCATGCCTAGGCTTTGACTTCAAGTTGTTTTAAAGAAAGAGGGGACATAAAGGGGTCAAGTGAGCATTTAAATATTTAATAAATGTTTTATTGTTGCAATATGAAATGGATGCCTAAAAGGGAAGTTGAATGATATTTTATTATTTCAAAAAGTAAAAAGGCAAAAAGGTGGCGTCCCTTTTGGAAGTTGAAGTGATTCAACTTCTTGGAATTTGAAGAGTTCTTGTTGCTTCATTTGCCAAAAAAAGCTTATATATTGCTGCTGTTTGAAGAGCTTATTATCCAATATTTTTATGCTAATGTTATGCTGTCGAAATGACAACTTGTTTAATACTTCGAGGGATGCTTACCTCCTAGTTCCAATCCAATTTCGTGTTTGAAATACAACACCTAGTTGGTCATTTGCTGCTTCTCAAATCAGACTAGCAGATTGAGCTCAATAGTTGAAGATTTTGATGAAATTTCCAGTTTTGAAGTTGCTGATACAGTCACAGCTGAAAGTGGTTTTTGCATACAGCTTTTGGAGTGAATTTAATTTGCTTGTGGGTACTTTTCCAATCCATTCCTACACCCAAGGCGACCATCTTTGGAGAGTTTCAGATTTTAGTTTTGAGTTTATGATTTTTACTTGTCAAAATCGCCCTTGCTCAAGGCCGTACCATTCAAGGAGGCATTGGGATTTGTGCCAGAAATAAAGCTGCTGTTTGGTTGCTGTTTGATGATCAGAAAATGTTCGCCTACCTTCTAGGAAGACACAGCAAAAGACGGCATTCAATTCAGAGGTGAATTAAGTGAGTTATGAACATTTCATTGATTCTCATAGTTGCAGATTGATATTTCCAGTTTACAGTTTTTGTATCAGATTTTAGAAGTTCTGATTTCTGATTCATTATCAGCTGTTAGAGAGATAAATAATCATTTGAAAAGCATCTAATATTCATGTGTTTGAAGATTATTGTAATTCCTATGTAATTTGCAGCTTATTTCTCATTTGTACAAACTGTAAACAGTAGTACTGTTCCAGTTTTAAATGCTGCAATTCTTTCTTTATCTTCTCACATAAGTACCCCTGGATGGTTTACCGCCAGTGTGGTTAAATTGATTGTAACACTTTTGTACCCACTCATAGTGGTGAATCCCCACAGCTCTGTGGATGCCCGCCGCAGCGGACGAATTGTTTTTATTGTAATCTTTCCCCCCACTGTTTGGTGGTAGTGTGGAAATGCTTTTCATGGCTGGTTATCCGCCTATCAGTTTCTAGTTTTCAATTCAACACTCCGTCATATGTTAGCACCTCGCCCTCAGTGGGATCTTGAGTGCACATTCTTGACGTTGAGTAGTTTTCTTTCAAGTATTTTCATTTAGCTCCTCCGCCATATGACAACACCTGTCCCTCATTGGGATTGAGTGTGCATTCTTGGTGTGAGTTCATTTCAAGTTCAGTTTTCTATTTGGAGCTAACGCTAACCGAGTTGATTAATGCTGGTTATGTGTGTTAATTCATCGAAAAAATTGGTTAGCATATTTCAGCCGCATATTTCTTTGAATGGGTGACGACTCTCTACACCTGACAAGGGGTTGTGTATATGCTCAATTTTGGAGGAAGCTTCAAAAAGGAGTTAAAACGTGTTTTTATGAAGAACAAAAACATTTCAAAAGTCAATCAGAAAAATTGACCGAGTGTGTGCAGCGGCCAATATCTGAGTGTGTTGGGTCTTCTTCCCAACTTGACTTAATGAGTGGCAGGGACGTGTTGCTTTCTAGACAAAAATTAATGATGGAAATTTTATTAAAATTTCTCTGACACCGATATACGTATTCCAATGTCGATGGCTTGTAAAAACATCATGGAATCTTCATACTAAAAATGTCTACATAGAAATTAAAGTTTGGAGAGTCGTATGTTTGCAAAAAAAGAGACGACTCATAATGAAATATCAACTTCAGGGTGGCTAAATTAAATAACTATGGATTGAATATCTTTAGTGGATGATTTATTTGCTGCATCGAATATACCGATCTTTGATGTGGACGGCTTTAGGAGGCAGCTTCCAACATGTATCGTCCTCCATACTTGGACTGGGCAGCTATTGAGAGACGTTTTTTTTTTAGCCGAAAGTGTCTTCTATTATGCATCGGTTTCTTCTTCCTCTTTGGTCGGCTTTTATTATTCACTTGCCCATGCTGAGGTGTCGGCCAGTTAAAACGTATTGAGAAAATTAGTGTATGGTGTGGCAAAGCTTTCAAAATAGCTCTATTATTTTCTGACAAATCCATGTAGCGGCTTATTTTTGGTTCAAAAGATAAGTGTATGCAATACAGGTGGACGTGGGGCAGCTGAAAATCCTAAGTGTCAGAATTTTGTTTGTAGTGTGGGCATATGAACTTTCTATCGGATTTTAAACTCCTCTTAACATCTTATTGTTCCTGGAGGAGGCGCTACCTTTTAATTGAGGCGACATAGCTCATATTTGGTGTAATGGTTTTTCCTCAATGCCTGTGAATTCATTATTGGGCCGGCTAATGTGGCCTTCAGAAATATTTCTTTGAGGCGGCATATAGTCAACAAAATCGTGGTTGTCAGGATTCTTTAGAGACGGTTGTTCAAATGTTTTATTTTGAATGATATCGGGACTCTCCAAAAATATATTTTTGGTGTAATAGTGGTGGCATCTATTCTTGGAATCGATTTCTTAAATAATTAATGGAAATCACTTTCATTGGAATCGCGTGGTTTCAAATTGAAGACTTTCTATTTTTTCAAAAATAGATATTGATACTGTGGTGGCTTCCTTGGTCCTTCGTGGCATGATAATTAATCCTGGCATAGCTTTGGCTGTTGTCATGTCTTCCTTTAGGGAGTCCGTGAAATGTTGAGTAGGGTGTAGTATATGAAAGAAGAGTCAGCCTGTTTATATTTTGGTCTTGACGTATGCTTTCGACTTTTTGGTGAAGAGTCCTTTTGGTATATTTTGTCTACATTCTTTATGGGTCTGTAGAAGAAGTCAAGCTCTTATAAGAAAAGTATAGTTTCATTTTTGAGGAGTAAAAGAACGATAGTTGATATGAGATGCTTTGAATTGAATATAATTGGTATCTGCAATAGTCGTATTTTGTATTGAAAAGCCTTGTGAGTCGTGTGGAATGAGGGGGACGTGGTGTGTAGAAGAGTTTTTGTTCCAAGGGACTATTTGATTTCTGTTAGCTTTTTTGTGTAATGTCTTTCATTTGGAAGCGGATATTGATATGATCAACTTCTTCATAATATTGTATTGAAGAATGGACTGCAGTGTTGTGTGAATGGTCTATGGAGGTGAACATTTTTGTTAGCAAGGCAGCTAGGTGATTCAAAACTATATTATTGCTTCTTTGGAGTCTGGGAGTCAATTAAAATAATTTAGAAGGCTAAGGGTGTTTGTTTAGATGAGGTAAAGTTGAGGTTGTTTATGAAAAGAAGTTTGTGTTTGTGAGAGGAGCAGCTTCAGAGTGGTATTATTGTTTGTATGGGTATCGCTAGACAGTATTGTGAAGTTAGATTTGCTGAATCAGGTTACAGTTCTTGGACATCATGAATGTGTTGAGAGCCTCACAATTCATGTGAAGGCATAGCTTGTATCAGTGTTTTGCAGCTTTGTTTTTGAAGTCTGGAGTTGGTGCTTCGGTGTATTCGGAGTTGGTGCTTCGAAGGAGGGTGGGTGCTCTCGGTGGGTTGGTACTCACTAAATGAAATCGAAGTTGGTGCTTCTAGTGAGTTGGTGCTCACTTATGTAATCAAGGTTGGAGCCCTTTGGAGATAAATAAAAGCAATATTTTGCCATGGTTTTTTACTCGAAAGGATTTTCCACGTAATCTTGGTGTTCATCTTGCAATGGTGTTTTATATTGCTGGTTTATGATCTGATTTCTGATTTATATGTTAATCTAGTTTAAAAAATTTAAAAGTTCTAAAATACTAATTCACCCCCCTCTCAGTATTTCCTGTGTGCTCTTCACCGAGGTGTTGGCATGAGTGGAGTATGCAAGTGCTAAGCCACTAGGCAAGAAGGATTGTGATGGACAATCCTCTTGAGGTTTATATGAGGGATTCAAGGCGAATCCACCTATGGCACTCCTCTTTTGTCTTCATTATTGCTTTATGATTATGCTGATATTTTGGATATCTAGATATTAATGCTAACAAATATGTTGTTAATATGGTGAATACAGGGTTCAAATCTAGGGTTATTGAATTAGGAGAACATTAATTTGGGAAGAAGAAACCCTAAACCTAATCAACAAGCAAATTCTAGGGCAAGACAGGTAAGGGACATTACAGTTTGCAGCCTTAAGCAATTTCTTGTCAATTTTGATCCTGCTCTTCAATGAAACTGACAGCCAGTCTTTTGGACACATCAGTCAATCAGAATTAGTGGTCGAACATGGGCTCTAGTGATGTTTGCAAATTTTCAAGAAAATTTCTAAGTTTGTAAAGGTGGCGTCTAGAAGTCAAACTTTGACTTTTGAACTCAAATGTAAAGTGATGCCCTAAAAAGGTGGAGGTTGAGAACTCAACTTAAAATAATATTTAATCTCCAGTTTAGCTTTTGAGTCGACTTCATCTGGACTTAATTCTTGCTTGCAATTGGGCAATTTATTTTTGCATGCACAGTTAACTGAAGTGCATGGAGGTGGCGCCCTATTTAGGGCTTATTTCTCAGTCAATTAGCTGTAATGGAGATCCAATGGCATTGAGGCGCCTAAATTTAGGAATATGCATGCATTTATGATTCCTTACTTCATGAATTAATTTATTTAAGTCATTTAGGTGTCCATTATTCACATCACAGGTGAGAGCAAACACATATTTTCTCAAGCAACCAAAGATCTAAAGGTGCTACAGGTGACAGTTTTCAGTGTTCTTCGTAGTGCCAAGTCCAGATTGTTCAAAGTAAATATTTTTTAGAATTTATTGTTCGAGTGCATGCAAACTTCATCAAATCCAGTTCAAGCATAGGCGATTTTTTTAGAGGTAGAATAATAACTTCTATTTTCTTTCTCTAAAATTCTTCTACCCTTGTCTTAGGTTTTCTCTCGCATGTCAAAGTAAACGGAAGAATTTTCAAAATCTGATCATCTCGGTTCACATATTTCAGTGTCAACAACAAAACCCATGTCTTAGATTTTTTTGAGAAAATTGCCTAGTTGCTTCTATTTTTGAAGCAGTGTTTTTTTTTTTTAAGACTCCTTTGCATGTGGGCCAAAATCTCAAATTTTCCAAAATCAAATCATCTAGGTTTGTTCAACTCATCAACACTTACAAAACCCATGTGCCAATTTTTCTCGGGAAAAATTGCCCTCAGAAACCCTAAAACTCCTATAGTTCTCGACTAAAAAGTCTTTGCATGCCTTGGTTAGAGTCATTTTTTTGACATTCTGATTATTTGGGTTGGATTAGAATTTCATTCTTTGCAAAATCCATATTCAATTTACTGAGAGAAAAATTTGCCTATACTTAAAAGCCCTTGTTTTTTTCGAAAAGTCTTTGCATATTATCCAGAGCTAAAGTTTTTGAATTTTTGATGTTGCGGGTTTGCTTAGAATTGTTTTCTCTACAAAACCCACGTCTCATAATTTTTCTTAAAAATTGTCCCTTGACAGGTTATTTTTAGCCCTGCCAAAGCCATTTTTAGCCTCACCGGAAAAGTTGTCAGAAACATAGCCATGTTTACAGTCAATAGGCTATTTTTTTAGAATGCAGTTCACTCAAATTGAATTCAAGACCAAATCGGTCTTAATTCATGATTTCATTAGAATGATTGACACCGATTTGCATCAAGCACATCCAGAGGGTTGATTCAGACAATTTGACAAGCGTAGTCACTCAAAGTCCACATGGTTTCATACCTCGTATAGCTGATAGCCTTTCCAAGCCAGTTTAGAGGGTTGAATACGGTTGGAATTCTGTGTGCACAGTGAGTTCATTTGCATTTCTCACGGCTAGAGTGTTCATAGTCAAACTTCGCGGTTTCATCATGCAACACTCTTCCATTGAGAAGAATCAGGAAAAGCGTCAGAAGCGTGAAGCTGCAAAAGAAATAGAGGCCATCACTCCAGTTATGAAGCCGCTAGAGCTACCAATCAATGAATAGCTAGTTGAAGTGTGCAAATATTTCCAGGATTGCTCAAGTTGATGACATACAGTAAAATGACAGTTGAGATATGCGACAACCTCGAAATGATGAGGCAACTAACAACTTCTTGGAGGAGTTGATTGCTCAAGATCACAGCCAGTGGACAGGACATCCCACCTCTTCAAGATAGACATTTGACACAGCAGTTAACTTGATGCATCTTTCCAAGTTAACTCACTGTCTTACCTTTGTGCACTTCTATTTTGGAGTCATCTATGTGGAGATTTCAATTAAGTTTTAGTTAATTGATGTTAATTATCAGTTGACTCTCATATCAATAAGGACTCGCATGTTGTAGACATCCATTTAGTTTAGTTCAGTTCAGTTAATTGAGGTAGTTTTCTAGTTAACTGATTAGTTGCATACATTTAGGTTTAGCAATAAACTCTTGCATGCTTGCAAGACTGATTGTAAACTCAACGAGATTTTAGGGTTCGCTACTCCTTGAAGTTCTATAAATAAGAGAACCCTTGCTCATTTGTAATTAACTTTTGCACGTGATAGCATACATGTTGAGCCACCTTGCCTGTAATATTGCTATTTAGTATTTGTTCACAAACTTTTATGGTGATAATAAATAGTTGAGCCACCTTGCCTGAATGTTATTATTCTATACTTGTTCACTTAGTTAAATATAATTGTTGGCTTGATCATTCATTATGTGTGTCTCGTTTATACAATTTGTTGTCCCAGTTATTATTTCATGTTGTGATTAATAAGCTTTGTTTCATATCTACACCTCGGATAGGATTCATCTCCTCCTTGGGAATTTAGAAGTAAGGTTTATCGTGTGTTGTTGTGATTAATAATCTTTGTTTCATATCTACACCTCAGATAGGAGCCGTCTCCTCTTTGGGAATTTAGAAGTGGAGATTGTCGTTTGATGTTGTTGCCAATAACCTTTCTTTCAGCCTACACCTCGGATAGGAGCCATCTCCTCCTTGGGAATCTTGATTTAAAGATTATCATATACCAATTCCCTACTCCTAAGTCCTCATGCTCTGTTTCTCTTGAGGAAATACGATAGTTAAAGCACTTAGTTAGTTGTAGTTAAGATCTGCAAAACCAAAGAAAATCCTTAGCTGCAATGTATTGGTTTTCTTAACCTTGTGCCTCTTCTAACTGAGTCAAAAAGATATGATTTAGAACATTTACTTTTTCACGCATATCAACAAAAGAGGGAGCTTCCCCTCCTTAGCTTGGCTGATGGATCGATAATACACATACGAATAAACCTATGCAAGAGAAGCAATACTAATAGAATTTTAAATAGAGTAAGAAAAATAATGGCACACATGCAATATAACAAGATTATATTTTTGGGAATAGTTTTTAGTAAAAACTAGCAAAATTAAACACTCACTATAATTATTAGTATATTAGAATAATATTAAATAATGTAAAAGTATAATCCTATTACACATGTTTGCAAAAGTTATTTTGTAACCGCTCCTTATGTAACTATTGTCATTATTCCTATTGTAAGTTGCATCTATTCTTAGACATCCTTCAATAATATAAGCATGTGATCTCTAACTAAGATGATATGCCTCTTCTCTCATCTTGTTCTTTTATTCATTACTAACATTGGTATTAGACCCAAATTCAGCCTTGAAAAAATAGTCAAGAAGAGAAGGTTGAGGGTGTGGGAAGTCATTGGAAAACATAGCTGCAGAAACAACTCAAGATTGCATAAGAAAATTGCATTTCTTTATAGTTGCAATGTAATAATCACACCTATATATATATATATAATTTTTGCAATTGGAATTCACAACATGGAACATGCAAACAAAGGTACTTTTCTGACTTTAATGGTCTGATATAAAATTTCAATGTTTTGTAATGCTGTTACAAAGTTTTAAGAAGATAATCACCCACAAATTGACAAAACATGAAATAGACATAACAATATGCTGCCTATTGAGTGAATAACTCAAATGCTAGGTGACAATTGGTTGGAACAGGTCTGCAATCACTGAAATCGGCTACCACAAGACTAATATAACTGAAAATTAAGTTTGCAGGTCTTCTGCTCTGAGTGCATGAGTCAGGGCAGCCATAAAAGTCTTCAAAGACCACCTCTATTCATGCATAAATTATCTTCCAAGGGCACAGTTCAAAACCAAACTGATCCAGCAAACTCCAAGCAGTATTCAATCACCCTGTAAGCATTTTTTTTTGTCTCCCAATTGATTAATACCATATTGACAAATACTTAAGA
>VDFB02005967.1:0-22698 GCA_007258455.2 Sequoia sempervirens | reverse complement strand
ACCTTGTCACAACATTACATCATTTAGACATCTTGTAGCATGTTTTTCCCTCGGTACCCATCTCATCATCTAATTAGTTAAATAAATCTTATTTATTTAACTAATTTCATTTATTCCCTTTCTATTCATAATCCCTTCATTCTTCTAATGTTAATTAAATAATTTATATTATTTAATTAATGAAACATAACTAACATTAATTAAATAAATCAAATATTTATTTAATTAATAAAAATCCTAAAAGATCTTTTTTCACTTTCTTTCCAAAATTGAAAACTCATGTGTATCTAATTAATTTATTTAACTAGATAATTCATCAATTATCCTTCTCGTCTTTTTCAGGATTTATTTCCTTTAAAATAGGAAATGGAATCCTTCTATCTTTTTAAAATCTTATCTCATCTCGTTGTATTTCCTCTTTTTTCAAAAATCAAATCCTTGTCGAATCTTGTCAAATATTATCTCTATTTACATCAAGGCTCTATAAATACGACCTCCCACTATCCATTTAGGGTGTTGATTCATCTAACATCCTCACTCTATCAAAATCATTCTTCAATCCATCTCTATCATTCTCTATTTGTCATTTTCATCAGGTCATTATGCTACAGGAATGAGCACCCAACATTCCTCCATTATCAATCCTTCAAAATCTTGCATTCCCATGCAAGTGGAGAAGAGCCATGGAGGTCAATAAAATCTAGTTTGAGAATTGGTTTGCATTTCCTTTGTTTATTTCATTTTCATTCGAGTTTGTGCTCCATGGTGCTTGATAGGGTTTAGTTAGTTTATTGTTTTCAACACTAAATCAATTATTTTTCCTATCTACAAAATTAGTTTCAAGGTCAAGTAGAGGTAAAGAATGCAAGAGATAAAGACATGTTGACAACTTCAATTCCAAGTGGACTTGGAAATTTTCAAAGTATGGTGCGTGAGCACCTTGACACAATTGTCCCTCCATGTGGAAATTTTTTATTTTGATTCTATTTTGATGTCTCAACCTTGTAACAAGGTCTTATTGGTCATTTTCATATGTTTAGAGGCCAATATTTAATGTTTGTATCAAATTTTGTAAAAAATGTAAAAGTTGTCACAAATTGGCAAAATTGCAAAAAATGTAAAATTGCACAAAAAAGGTGTAAACAAGAATGTGAAAGGTCAAGTGGGTCTAAACGATGGGAAGAAGTTAGAAAACAGTTGGAAGGTGATCATTCAAGTTTTAATTCCTTTAAAAAGGCCTTGTAAACACATTTGTATTCGTGGGTGATTGAATACAGGAATTTGATCAATGAAATAATTCTGTTTTTTATGCATTTCTACAGAAATTCTCTGTTTTTTGGTTCTGTATGGATTTGTATGGGATCCTATGCAAGTTTAAATGTTTTTTAAGTGTTGGATTGCTCAATCACCTTCCATTTCCATTTTTTTCATGCAAATTGGTGTAAAATTGAATGAGATATTGAAATTTTTCAAAAAACTGTTAAAACCCTACCTTAGGGTAAACAAAATTAAAGAAAATTATGTTTCTCATTTTCTAAACATGGAAATCTCCTCAAATTTGGTGTATAAGTATTTTTAGTCATGTTTTAAAATATTCCAAATTAGAAAAGTCGTTGGTAAAGTTTTTGGGCCAAAACCATGATTCCCTAGGACTAGGAAAAGGGAATATGACTAGTAAAACTAGTATTCAGAGATGTTTAAATAAGTTTTGTTAATGGGATTTGAGTCCTTCAAGTGTGATAATGATTTTAAATGGTGTTAATGTGTTTTTTAATTCATTTCATGATAGATTATTGGTAGAGGAAAAATATTTTGAATCCATTTAATGGACTGTCTTGTTTGGACAGAGATGTCTTGATCTTGTTTTGAAGTCTAAAATGAAGGTTCAAAATAAGGGTTTGTTGAAATGTCATAAAATAAGGTTGGGGTATAGTTTCATCATGTAATGAAAAAATTTTAATACTTGTTTGAGGCATCCACAAATAGAAATGGGCTTGGGAATTTAAATTTGAGGGTTTAAGTGATCTTAAGGGCCTAATTGTTACCTTTGGACAGTTATGTTTTATGAAGTTCCCTTGTATGAGATATTAAGGTGGGGAAAATATTTGAGTCTATTAATTGGTTGTTTTTAAATGTGTTATGAAGGTTTGATAAAGAATTGGAACTCTGAATTATGTTTTGGTGTATTGAATCAAGAGTTTTGGAAAGGAAAAAATGTAATTGTGATGAGTAATTAGACTGAGATGTTTTGAGTTTAGACAAACAAAATTGGGATAAGTTGTTTTCTTCCCCTGACTCCATCAAGGGGTGGGTTTATTTTTCAACCCTATGGTTGGGTGGAGAGTCCATTGGCCAAGATAGTTTTTCTTTTTTATCTTTGTCTTTCAGGTATATGTATTGAATAAGAAAGATTATCCTGGGACTTTCAACCTATGGATTTCAAGGGAGAAACATGTTGGTCTTGTGGGGGTCTACAAAGTCATTAAGAACCTATAGATGCATTATAATTTAGAGTTCAATTGTGGTTGAAGGAGTTATACTTTACTTGTTAAAATTGAATAAGAAGAATAAAGGTTAGTTGTTGTTATATTGGAGGATTTTAGAATTCAAAGGATAATTTAAATTTAAAAAGAACCAAGTTTTAATGAAATATTTTGTGTATATGATGTTGTTGTGTAAATGTTTAGTACATACATTTTCCAACAATGTTTAATTTTATTTAAATAAATTTTCTAATGTATATTCTAGGGTATTTATGTTATAGAAATAATCAATAATAAGTTTAGAAAAAACAATATCAAAGAATCATCCTAACCCACTTAATTAATCAATTGTTGAGGATTACATCATTGTTGCCCCTATGCCAAATAATAAACTATTTTAAAGTAGTTTCACATATTTGATCATAAAACCTGATACACATGATATTGAAAGATAAAACTTATTGAGTTTTTCAATTACTAATCTCAGAAAAATATATTCAAAAAATTTATTAACCCAAATCACCAATTGTGATATATTAAGAAAACATTAAAATATTTTTTCCATAATAATAATTTGTCATAAAATATTCATACATATCAGATCACATAGAATGATTGATAAAGAATCAGAAGATACTAATTAAATGGTTTCTAAAAATAAGAGATTTATCGAACATATCCAAAAATTAGACCAACCTAGTAAGCCAAATAAAATTTATGATTAAAACATTACCATCCTCTACTTTAAAACTAAAATAGAAAATTAAAAAACAAATTAAGGGGTAGAACCAAGTTATAACTTCATGAAATCTATGAGGCCTGACCTCCAATGTTATTAAACTTTATATTTATTTGGCTCAAAAAGTCAATGTCATCACAATGCAACTGCTTAGTTTTACTCTTGTCAATATATTGACATTATAATGAAAATATATTCGGCCTTGTTGATATAATATCAAATTAATATTATGTTCCTAACTAGTCAAGGCCTCAACAAGTTATTATCTTGTAATAAACCTTGCTTTCATAATAACAATATAATATGTAAGAATATGATTCTAACCATTTTATGACAAAAAATGGTTATAATTACTTCTTTATATAATTCTTATTATTAGTAATAAATGATATTACAATTATGCATGAATACAAGAGTATGAAATTTTAATAATCGTTACCCAACATAGTGGTACCTGAATAAATTATTGTTCCTTATACATACATACATGTATATATAAATGAGGCAATCAAACCATAATGATATTGTTGGGAATCTAGTAACAATAACATACCTATCGGATGAACTTTTAAAATAATACTTATAAAGTATTATTTATTCAATACGAGAAAATTATTAATACCATTGTTTATTTACCCACTTATCCTTAATAATGTTATTGCTAATAAATCATGAAATAATTGGTGAAAATAATAATATTAATAATTAACCTACACATTAACATAGATAGCTTTCTTAAACGTAACATAAACTTTAATAATAACAACATCAGTAATAATCAATAACTCAATGAGAATGATCATATTTTATCGGATTTCAAAAGGGATTGGAAATCTTTGGGTGGTCAATTCTTTGTTACATAGTTATGGGCATTAAAAATCACATTAAGACAAGAGAGTTGAAATATGTTTATTTCATCTTCTTCCTCTTGTTAACCTACAACATAAATTTTACAAGATGTTCTTCCTTGCAAACAACAATCAAATGGAGGAAATCAAGAAATAACATTACATGTGAAAAAAAATCTTAAAAGAGAAAATGGAAAATAGTTGAGGAGATTCATCTTTAAGGTATCATAAGTTAGTTTGAAAATTAGTTTTTAGTTATTTATTAATTACTTAGTTTTTGTGACTAAATTTAAGGATCTTATCATGGTATAAAAAGGAACCTTGTTGTAATTAGGTTGGAAAATATGGAATTATAAGTCGTGGTGAGATGGAATCCTAACACATTATAGGTGGCTTAATTTTTTTCTTTATCTCTATGGATTAGTTCCTAAACCATCATCCAATTGGAAGAGAGTTGTGTGATACTTAAGGATTGAACACATCCTAGGAGTAATTGGTTGTAGTTGTGATATAGATACACAAATAGCCATTGATGGTATTGAGTTCCCTCGTGACCTTATGACCATACTTTGGTAGATGTATGGATACTTGAATGAACCTCCATTCCCAAAGGATCTTGTTGTGGATTATCTCATTCCACTTGATTAGTTTTGACCAATTGATGATAAAAAGTTATAGTTCTTTTTGAATGAGAACATTTTTGTTGTCTTGATGATAAAGAGACTTATCCTCCTCCTACAAAGACTTCTGTTGAGACTTTATTTTTTATGGCTCTTAATCCAAATTTAGAGGGTTCATCTTCTTCATCTATGAGTCAACATTTTGAGGTTGAGGACTCTAGTAATTTAATATTGGTAGAATAATTTGATGTTCATATCCAAGAGTCTAGTTTGGACACCTTTCAGGATGATAAGTGTAGTAAATTTGCATGCACTAATATTCCATCTCTATCTACTGTTGTATTTGATGATGATTTTGTTGCCATAACTTTGGCTTCTTATGATTCAATGCAGCATGACATACATTGTTGTTCAAATATGGCTACTTTGGATGGATTATTCATAATCATTACAAGTTTGTTTGTTGAGTCCCATATTTAAGATTTGGGAGACACCATTGATTGCATTCATCATCTATTTGATGAAGATGATTCTTCTTCAATTGTTGTGAGGGAACACTCTGACCCTCTTGTTCATTCTCTACATGATCATTCTTCACAAATTGATGTGAGTGTTGATACTTTTGAGTAGCATTTGGAGGAGGATTTTCTATCTTCAAAGGAGATATATTTTTCTTTGGATTGTGTTCTACAATCATCTCTACTAGATTTTAGATTGTCATATTCATCAATGTGGCCTTGAATGCCTATTTGGAGTGTGACAACTTTCAACATCAACATGGAGACATTTGAACATAATTCAAATACATCATGCGTCATCCTTCTTCTCTCATCTTCCTTTCGGGAATGGGAAGACATCTTGTATACCATCTTGGTTTTGTTTCTTCCTAAGGGGAGAAATGTTGTTTGATGAGCTTGAATCATCTTCAATATTTAGCGTTCAGCATCATTCTTGCATGGTCTCTCTTATTCTCTCTTATGGGGGGAATTTTTCCTCACATGGGTTTTTATCCTTCTCATTCTTCATTGAGAGCATTTTTTTCATCTCTATTTTATGGAGGAGTTTTTTCCCATTGGGTTTTCTCCTTTTATCCATTTGTGAGAGATTGGATTTGTACATGGGTACCTAACATGGCCTAGTATCCAAGACCCATATTTTTATCATTTGAATTGGTTTTTTCCTCCTTAAGTTGTACTTAATGTTGGAGTACGAGAAACACTGAGAGGGGGGGTGAATCAGTGTTTCAAAAATCAACTTCAATTTAATGATTATTCAAAACACTTAATAATTTTGAAAACAATAAATGTTCATTTTCAAGAGTGTAACCAAATGTGATAAACAATAGCAGATTCCTAAATAACATGTAAACTCAAGACCAAATTGGATGAAACATAAATATCACATTGACCACAATAGAATCATAACACGGTATTTTTCATGAGTGGAAAACCCTCATAGGGATGAAAAACCACTCAAAAAATGCCTCACTGGCTATTATTTGTGCCTCACTCGAAGAGCCTCACTGGCTTCACAAAATGCCTCACTGGAAACATACAGCCTCATTGGCAAAAGATCAAACTTGTCTCACTGACTTGACTTATACAACATATTCTCAATCATAAATAAATACATTACAAAGGGTTACTCTGTCTCATTGCAAATCATTACAACTTTATGAACTAATATATCTCATGTCCTAAAGGTTCATTTTATTGGAACCTGTAAAACATAAAATATATCAATCTATTTTCAACTATCTTTGCATACAACTTTTACAAGAGAAATTTCTACGTTCTCTCCAGGAATGATAACTCTCACAGAGTATATGATAATACAATAAAATCATTGAAACTAGAACAGTGACAAGACACTATTTTTATAATCATTCACAAGATCACATATGCTGCCAACTATCATCAAGTAAAACTGAAAACTTCATAACTGTTTATGCCACCATGGTCTCTTTGTTTTTTCCAAACTTAAATTGTTGTTTATACATGGTCGACACTTTGAATAAATCGAGTGTATATGCTAAGAAAAAGACACATAAAAATGTAACATATAATCCATGCCCAACTCGACACCAAGATGCAATACACAAAATTTATACAATGTTTTAAAATTTCCACAAGATTTGTGACCTTGTGCCCTTGCAATGGGTAACACAAATGTCAAAACAATGAACCTATTTGTCAATACAAAATAAAAACCCTTGTGATACTTTATTGAATGAACCCACAATGAAAACATTATGTTGGACAGCATAAAACATATCACAAAGTATACATCGTGTGCCCTAGTAATAAGGTTCGAAGAACTCAAAAAAATGACCCCATAAAATAAAATAAAAACAAATCTTTCTAACACCATGATGAATTTGAAAGCAAGGTCAATAGCATATACTATGAAACAAAAGAACCTGACTGCTATCATCATACAATAAGTCATTCAAGACATGAATGAAGAACTCGACTACAAGCAAAAACAACGACCATATTCACTTAACCATTTTCGACAAAAATATAAATAAAAACACCAAATAGACTAGACTAGGGTTCTAAAGAACAGGGTTACCACATTGAAGACTTGAAATTTTGCCAGAATAAGTCGAATGCATCTTTGTCATCTTGAAACCAAACTACATTTGCAACCTAGAAACTGCTTTTTGCATTTACCAGCCATTACACCTTCAATCTCCTCAAGATCTGCAAAGCCCTAAGTCAGTTGTTAACACAATGCTTTATATTTGCTAAATGATGACTTTTAGGAAACAATAATATTAATTAGCTTTTACCACTTTTTGTCACATAAAACCAAAAATGGTTATGTCGGTGTTGCACCTCAATGTTTACCAAAATCCTCATGATATTCAAACACATGTGTTAGTGTTAAAAATAATAACCTCATGAATGATAAACATCATAATAACCAAATAATATTTTTTGGTGATAAAATCATGGCTATTATTCACATGAGTATAACACTCATCACAATGCCTTGTATCGGTCTAATGATACAAATGTGCTAAGCGAGGACCAAGGTCAATGCACAAGACCAATGCATGGTCTAAGCCATAATATCAACTAGGCCAAACATGTATAAATATATCAATGTGTATCACCTTAATGTATGCCAAGTTGAACACTCAACCTAACATCAATGCCAAAACCAATGTCAAATGGGAAACAAACTCCCCCTTTGGCATCAATGTTAAACCTGCCAAAGAACCTAAAAAAATATCACCTGTAGAAACACCAAAGCACTGCCATGTCAACAAACTGTTCATGTCAATCAATCACCAAGTGAATCTAAACTTGTGCACCAATCAACCAAATGAAATTCTGAAAACCTATGCACCAAATGAAAAAATGAATTCTAAATGTAATGTATGCTCTTCTCCCCCTTTTAACAACAATTCCAAAGGTCAAAGGGGTAGTAAATCAACAAATGGCCACTGCAAAAGATAGAAAAATTATGAAAGCAAGATATGATTAGCACAACATGTATAGAATAACCAAGCATCAAGAAACCAACTATCCAAACCTATTAAATTGCTATCACAGTGAACATCAAAACACTGTTAGACCACAAAAAAAAACCACTATCAGCATCATCAAGCATAGGATTTGGTGAAAATGTGTATTATCATGTGATATCATTGGTTGTTATTTCAAGAATACTCTCAATCTTTGTACAGTTGGCTGGCACTATCAAAGTATTAACCCATGATGCCAAACTTATCACATTTAATAAGTTGCAAACTTTGACCTACAGATCCTTTGTGAAAACCTTCTATTGACACATGCATTAGCTTTGAAATAATACATCACTGACACATTGTTAAGAAGATCAAGATTGTCATCCCTGTAACGATATGCTTGCAAATACCACTGTCAATGCATTCTTTACTATACCTCTGCAATAAGATACAATTAAGACCATTACCATATCAACCATGTGGCCTAAGACAAACATCATTATGCACTTGTCATAACACCATGACAAAAGATAAGACAAACACAACTATCCCTTGGACTTATGAAAATTGTGACTTAGAGGAAAGACATACTATCCAATATTTCAAAGAATCATCACCATATTGCAAGAAGATAACAATTGTTTCATTTAAAAGGAGCTAAGGACACTGTCAAAGATCCACTGTATAAACCAATGTCAATGGGATAATCCATCCACTATGTATAATGAAAGGGGCATAGTACTTGTTACCACTAGTCTCTGTCAAATAAAATGATACAAGTGCTTCTTTGAAATGGTTGTGACAAACTCATCTTCTTGTCTTTATTGATTGTTCTACCAATGATTATCATTGACAAGAGACAAAAGATGCATATCACCACTATTAGTTATCATCACTATTTACTCAAAAAGATAAAACTAAGATAAACAACTGAGAGAACAACACAATAAAAACAAAGGACATAAAGAGTGAACTTTGGAGCTCCCCCTACAAAGGATATTTTCATGAAATTAGGATACACACCATTCCATTGTGCTTTGTAGATCAAACATTCACCTCAAGAAAGAAATTAAAAATACTAGCAAATTGTCCCCCACTAACCAAGAAAGAAGACAAAAAATAGCATATTGTCAGAACTATTAGCCCTTGCAAAGCAACCATTATCAACTCCAAATGCCATATTCTAATACTTGAACCCTGCCAATGTTTCAATTAAAACATAGTCTTTGATTCCTCAATAGTTTTGAAAGTTTAACCTATCGCTAGTAAGCTGAAAGAATGACTCATCCTACAATATTTTAAACTCCATAAAGTGAAACGACATTGTTTGCTAGGACATAGGTCTGCATCAACAATTGTTTAGTGTTCTCTATAATTTTCTCGTATATGCTTGTGTGGTTTGTTCCCATGACAATATTCAGTGATGTGGAGTCATTCTTAGCATCTAGCTTTGTGTTCTTTACTAGGTTTACAATCCATCATTTTTCCTCTTCATAGCTCACATTTAGCTTGTCTGCAAGCATTCTTATATCAATACATTGATGAATACAACAGTATGTCTCAAAAATGAAAAGACGGGCATTTTATATGAACTCATCCCTCAAAGGCACTGTAACAAAATTTCCCTCATGTGCTTTCTTACCAAGGAAGGAATCATTCAGTATCACTTCTTCACATTCAATAAAAAAAAAATTGTGCACCTTCAAAAACATAGTTTATATACAAGCATTCCATAAATTATGTGATGGGATCTTTATATGCATATTTCTCTTGTTGAATAAATTTAACCAGCTCCTTTAGCATGTTCCTCCTCCTTTAATTGACAATCACTATAGTAGCAACATATCGAAAAATATGGTCTCCATTTGTATGGATAGCATTCAAATACCTTTCTTGAAAAAGAGGTCAATAATGCCATTTATTCCATTCTCATGATTGAATAATATAAAAAGACTCCAATGCATCAAAATCTCTGTTGGCTGCCACATTTCACTTCTTTTGGACTTATCTATTGGAGTGATTGTTGACTGCCCTTATAAGGAACCTATCATCATAGACCTTCACTAGCTCTGTCAAGGCTTGTGTTTATTCTTCTTCTTGATTTATACCCCACTTATGAAGGTGTATACACTTCATATGTAAAGAATGAAGGATTTCTCAAACTGTCAATGACTATTGCAAGCAGACTATCAAAGCAAGATTTACCACTGTGCTACAAGGATATCATATTGTCCAACACTAGGATGACTGATCATACTTGGTATCAATTCAATAAAATACCCAATAAAATCCAAGACAAGAGGACTAGAAGAACATTCACATACTGACTTAGGTATACTTGCATGCTTACTATAAAATATCTATACCAACTAGTATCAAGCAGTTCAAAGCACCGTGAAATGCCTACTTCATAAAATGAAGCATGAATGAGCAATGAGCACCTTGCATCCAATATGTTACTTGTCAAGTATCAAAACCAATGACTATTGTCCATCTAAAAAAAACTACTACATATAAAGTATGCTACCAAATCAAAAGAGAAATGTAACCAAAACGATCAAACCATTGCCTATCAAGATCACTGTAAATTGGCAACATAATTCTAGCACTGTCAGATCAAAATGATATGAATACTCAAGATGTATACCACTGGTGAGTAGCATTATGTTCATCATGTAAGGAAAGATAACTATCATCAAAAATGGGGCATCAAATCACTGCAAATACACAACTTATTTGTTGCTTATTATAGGGTTTGAATGATAAAACTATAAGAACCCCCCCCTATCCTCATGCTCCTTTTTATGCACTTACAGATGTCACTTGTGTAGTATGCACAAACTTAGACTCATCCTTCTCCTGATTTTGCTTCCTTCTCCAAACCTTCTGAATGCTTGTCTTCTTGGGATGTTTCCTTCTCCAAACTTTCTTCTCTAGTTTCACAAACCTAGTGCTATAGTTCTTTGCAACATGACCATGGTTATGAAATTTATGACATATTAAATTCATATACTCAAAGAATGCATATTAACTCCTTTTAGGCCTTCTTCTACAATAGCTTTCTTTGTGCCCAGAACCATTACATAAATAACAATAACCGGGAAATGAATAATCGTACCTTACTGATTGATCTTGCCAAGTAGGTGGAGATCATGTGAATCGGTTGGATTTACTTCTTCCTTTGTTGATGTCCTTGAACTATCTACTATCAGCAGTCTTAGGGGCAGCAAAATAATAATTTAAATCTATCTTCGTTCTTGGTGTTTTTCTAACTCTAGAACTTTGTCCTTCTACAAAGCCCAAACTAGTAACGTCCTTGTGATGTTTCTGCTTATTTAACATCTCATTCAACTTGCTAGTGCTCTCATCAAATTTTTGATTCTTTTCTAACTGCTTTCTAACACTCTCAAGATATTTCCTTAGAGATACTATTTCTCCTTCAAGATTTTTCCACTCAATTATTTTGACTTCCAAATTAGACCTTGTCATACCTGCTATCCTCTTGTTTTCTTCAATTCATAATTTCATATTGAAAATCAACTCATCTTATACAGTGTTTTCTTTTAACTGAGAGTTTTCTTGTATTTGTGCTCTTACAGACAACACTTCAGCCTCTATCTTTTGACAATCTTCTACTTTGGTTTGTAGCTTCATGCAAGTTGCTTCTTCAACTTTTCTAGACTCTTCCAATTGCAATTTTAAATCTTGATTCTCCTTTCTAAGTTTCTCAAACTCATTAAGGGCATAAATAAGTTCACCTTCAAAATCAATTCACATTCATCTTCAACATACTCTTGTTCAAAATCACTCACTAAGTGATTTCCTTCTTTGTCTACACTCTTCACTACAAAATCATCTTTTGTATTAGGTTTAAGTGGTGTTTGTTGTTCAACATTTTGTTGGGTATTTCTTTTTTCTCTGTTTCTTTTACTTTTTTCCATAATGAGTACTCCACTACCAGGAACCCCTAAGTTGGCTAGACTTATGTAAGGGTATGGCTCTAATACCACTTGTTGGAGTATGGGAAGCACTAAGAGGGGGGATGAATTAATGTTTCAATAATCAACTTCAATTTAATGATTATTCAAAACACTTAATCTCTTTGAAAACAATAAATGTTCGGTTTCAAGAGTGTAACCAAATGTGATACCAATAGTAGATTCTTAAACAACATGTAAACTCAAATGTTGCAAAGCAGATAAAGGAAGCAGCAAGAGCAAATTGCATGAAACATAAATATCACATGGACCACAACAGAATCATAACACGGTATTTTTCATGAGTGGAAAACCCTCATAGGGATGAAAAACCACTAGAAAAATGCCTCACTGGCTTATTGAATCTCACTTATTACAGAGCCTCATTGGCTATTATTTGTGCCTCACTGGCAACATACAACCTCACTGGCCAAAGATCAAACTTGTCTCACTGACTTGATCTTATATAACATATTCTCAATCATAAAGAAATACATTACATAGGGTTACTGTCATGTCTCATTAAAAATCATTACAACTTTTTGAACTAATATCTCATGTCCTAAAGGTTCATTTTATTAGAACCTGTAAAACACAAAATATATCTATAGACATCCAAATTTGACCACTTCTATATGGTCAAATTGATCCCCTTTATTCGTCTATCCAACATCCCCCTTTGACATAAATTAAATAATTTATTTAATTAATATCCCCTCTTCTTCTAAGGTTCCTAAGGTATTTAATTTAATAATTAAATACTTTTCCTTTTGCCCCTTTCTTCTCTAAATTAAATAAATGCCTCAATTTATTTAATTTAGTCACTTAGTCTTTTGAGTTTAAATCAATTTTAAATTCATTTTTTTCTCTCTCCTTGTCACATCCTCCATAATCCCCCTTTAATCTAGATTAGTTTAATCAATCCATGATTAGGATGTGCACACCTTTAATCAGGATTAATGTCACATCCTCCATAATTGGCAACTTGATCTAATCTTTCATTATTCAGTCTAATCACCTATTTGCACAACCTTAATTACATGATTAGGTCAACTTAATCCTTATGCAATTTATGGCATACCCCCAAGTCAAACTTAATTAATTGCTTTCTCCATTTAGACAAGGCAGCCCATTCCCCCATGTGAATTTAAAATTCACTTTTATTCTCCCCATGCATTTTAGGAATTTTTAATTTCTCTCATCTTCCCCATGAGGATATTTGAGGAATTTTTAATTCCTCATGTGTCACATCTCCCACATGGGGAAAAGGATCTCCTTTATGAGGAGATCTTGTCCCAATCCCAAGGTACTCTAAAGTACCTCCACATCACCTTCCCCTTTGACACATCATTGAACACATGGCAAGATGTGAGGACTTGTGAGTCCTCAACACCCTAGCCATTGATCTTGTCCCATGTAGCTAAATCCTAGCTCTCCATTCCTTAAAGGCCTTTCCCCTAAAATTAAAGGATTTTTCCCTCATTTTCAACAACTATCATTCACCATTCAAGCAATCAAGCACTCAAGCATTCACAAGCATACTCCATTGTTGCAACTTTTGAGCTCATTTTGCATCTATATCTTGCATCTACTCACATACCCATTTGCACCATTGCATTCCTCATCTCGTGCACATCGTTTTGCATCTACTTTCATGTTATTTTCCATCTAAAGGAGCACACAATCGAACAAATCAATAGGACCAACCATTTGATCAACTTGGGCAAAGTAACTCACTCTATTTTGCTTTTTGTTCAAGTTTAACTAGGCCAATCTTGAGGTGTTGTTTGTGTTTCCCTTGCTTGCATTTTGTTTCGTTTTACATTTTAGACTAGGAGATTTAACACTACACACATTTTTGGCACGCCCAGTGGGACCCATGTCACGGGTCTGCATTTTACATTAGTTGTTGTTTAAGTTTCGCAAGTTCAGATTTACAATGAACCTGCTCATAACAGAGGCAAATTTGCACCTGGAAAATTTGCCCATTTGTTAAGGAAGGGCGAATTTGAAAGTAGGGGCGAATTTGCTCCAATAGAAGGGCGAATTTGCAAACAACTCTAGAATCAGAAGAATTCACCCATCTTCATAAAACATGCAAATTTGATCATAAGAAAGGCAAAATTTTCTCCAGACAGGGGCGAATCTGAGGTAAATTTGAGACCTTATTCTCCAGTTTTTAGCTTCTGTTTGGTTTCAATTTTAGGTACTAATCAGCTAACTTGTCTATTTGTGAGTGTGTCATTTTTTCTAATGGTTTGTGCAACTTATTCCCATCCATCCAAGACCAGTGGTTGCAAACTACTAACGAATTTTCTGCAAAACAATCGGTCCAAGATCTTTAGGTAGTATGTATGTTGTTTTTCCATACTAGCTAGGCACATGTAGATTAATTAGAGGGTCAATTAACTTGTTTGTCATTCTTGTGAGGGGACTGTTGACATATCCAATCCCCTTGCGCCATTTGGTGATCTTGGGTGACAAGAAATTGCAGTTCACTCTAGTCCAATCGAGTCTACCTAGGAGGTGCTAATGCGTCTAAGCTCTCCCCTTGTGCTACGTGTGAACCTAGGGACCAGCCAAAAACATCTAGTATCTTCTTCCTTTAGCGGGACCTACCCAGGATTTCATCACCAAGGGGAAAATTCCAACCACATGTTATTAGTGGGGTATATAAAGGGGGGAGAGCCAAAGTTGTACCCCAATCCAGTCGAATCATTTCTAGCAGAGCGTCAAAGCTAAGGTGATACCTAGATAAGATGTGAAGAGTTGTTCTAAGTTTCCAGTACCTCGTTGGGGCTCCCAACTCACGCTTGTGATGGGTTGGTGTTCACGGTTGTTCCCCACGTATCGTGTGTATATCAGGGACTCACGAGATAGCCTTGTTTATAGTAGATAGAGACACATTTTATAGTCATGGCTGGTGTAGTGTAGGGGATGTGCACCATACCCCAAAGTTACTCACCATGTACTCCCTTGGGTTGAGATAGAAATCGTCGTGGTGGACTACAATAGTCCTCAAGTGAGAGTGCGAAGGTGAGCCTGTGGCATCTGTTGATGACCCTATGCCACTAGAATGCTAGTTATTGGCCTTCGTGAGAAAGGGTGATCTAGAGAACCACCTCGATATCATAGAGTATTAACCTTGGGTGGTCTATTCAAGGTGGTGAGTCTACATCAAGTTTGTAAACCCATATCACTAATTTTAGGATTGTGCTACTTGGTGTGTCTTCTTTGTACTATACCAATGCTTTTATTTTTCAGTTGAGTCAGCCTAGCCTTTTGTCTGTTGTTTGTCATGCTTTTCATCCTTTGCCACAGTCAGCCACTGCCTTCAGAGGAGAATTTGTGTTGTAGATAGGCAATTTTTCCCAGCAAAAGGGCGATTCTGCATCCAGTCTAGTCCAGGTCTTCCATTTGGGTGAATTTTTCTTTGTCAAAGGCGAATTCGCCTGTGGGTCACTTTTTGGGCGACCCCGTTTTCACCCATTATCCGGAATAGGCGAGTTTTTCTAGTCTTTAGGCGAGTCTGTCAGTCATCATTTTTTTATGAATTCACTAGTTTTCCATAAAAAGGAAAATTTTCTCACCTCAGGGGCGAACCTGTTGTCTACAGGGGCGATCTCGTTCTCAGTTTGAGTCTTCCCGTCTATCATTTTCTGTTGAATTCACTCATTTTCCATAAACAGTTGAATTTTCGCTCGTCACAGACAAAACTGCTATCATTCTAAGTCATTTTGTCCATCCATTAGTCCATCAAATTCGCCCATTCTGCTAGGAAAGGCGAATTTTCCATACCCTTTGGGTGAATTTTCTCCATTTAGGGGCGATTTTGCTCCCTATCTGAGCCTTCATCTGTCCGTTTTAAGATTTAGGTGAATACGTTTGTCAAATGGGCGATCCCATTTTTAGGCGAATTTGTTTCCCGTCCATACTATTGAAGAAACATGTAAAGTTGTCATCTCGTTAGGCAATCTTCAAAGTCAAATCTGCTCATTTCCCTGAGATTAGGCGATCTTGTTGTCGTTTTGGGTGAACTTGTTAGTCAGATAAGAAAATTTGCTTGGCATATTCACCTATTTCTTATGTTCTCCCAGATTCAGGAAAATTTGATCTCTTAGACAGGCGAATTTGCTTTGCAAGTTCACCCATTTCCTGAATCCCCCAAAACTTAGGTGAATTTGACTTCCAGAACAGGCAATTTTGCATAACACAGAGGTGAATTTAACCACTGTAGATAGTAAAATTTGTGACCTAAAGAGGTGAACTTGCTTGAAACAAAGGGTATTCATTTCCCATACAAATTCCAAAATGTGAATCCTTTGGGCCACTAAAACCTTATCATTTTCCAAGTCCGTTGTCATAATAAAAAAAAATCACCTTTCGTTCACCCATTTTCACTTTAGTCCATCTGCATTTTCCAAAAGTTATCCATTCATCATCCAAATCATATAGCTGCATCTTAGAACATCTTTAGATCGCATATCCATCATCATTTCATCAACCCCAATCCTCTGGATCACATTTCAGAGGTCTTTATCCAAGTTGGCTTTGGTGCCTAGTCTTGATCATCATCATCTGCATCTGCTTAGGATTGTCATCCATCCTGAGTTAGTCATCATCCCTGGCCCAATCAATCCACTTCCATCTTGAGGTGGATTTGGTGTCGCAATCACCCATTTGTGCTTCAATCCAATCAACTAGTACCTTACGTCACCTAGAGTGATCTTTGAACTTGGTCTAGAATCTGTTTCATCATCTTATCTAATCAATCATCAAATCCTAACAATTGTTACATCTCACCAATCAATCTAATCCAATCCAATTATATCCTTCATCTAATCATCTAATCAATCGATCCTTTATCCAGTTCAATCAATCCTTTCATCATCACTTAGATCATCCCTTCATTGCATCTTAGAGCATAGCCTCATCTTAGCTCATCTGGTAGTTTTGCACTTTCATGCCCGTTCAAACCTGATCACATGCAAAGAAACTAATGGTTGAACAACAAGGTTAAGGTTCCCATCCTAACATCCCTTTGGATCCCAAAAATGGCGCCTCGTCTCAATCCAATACTGATGTCCAAAACACTTCACCACCTAGTGATGAGAACATGGTCGTCCAACCTGAGGTCACAGTCGATGAGTACCTCAACAATCCCGCCAATCTCCAAATGATTGATCGCCTTCTTAACGAGAGTGGAGACAAAATTCTTGCCACTTTAATCATGAAGGGAGTCAAACTACCACCTAAATTTTACATGTCGCAATACATCAATATCACACCCCCTCGAGTGTCTCATGACCCCCATAATCCACATAACATTTTGGGGAATTCGTATGTCCCCGAGGGTCCACCCATCGATAATTGGCATCAACCTGGATTTGGTAATTTCATGCTATATCAAGTTCAACATCCTCCTCGTATCTCAATCGCAGGAGCACAACCTAATCCAAACAACCCCCTTGCTTATGGTATGCCACAAAATCTACCACCTCTGCCACTTGCCATGCCTATCCAGCAAGGTCCGACCCCCGTACCATCTATGCCACTTCTTCTACCCAATCAGCCAAGTCAACCACCCATCAACACTAAGGGAAATCCTTTCCTTGCACTGCCACCACCTCTAGGAGCTACACCTGCATCAAACCTACCACCACCACCCTTCACATCTAAGTAGCCACCTCAAGGAAACATCCCCACATTCCAACAACCTCTAGTTAACCCACAGCAATCCACTACCTCATAACCACCTCACCAATAGGTGATGCAACACACTCCAATCCCATCTCAAGTACAACATACGACTACTACAATCCTGTCTCAACCACCCCATCAACAGCCTCCACAACCAAATATTCTAGTCCCACAATAAAATACCGTTGTTCCCACGCAACCCCCTCATCAGGCCACATAGGTTACATTACAGCCTCAACAACCACCACAAGGTGCCTCAATATCGATCCCTTATCAACAACATATCCCATCTCGTCCTCTCTTCCAACAACCACCCCAGCATACCCAAATTCCCAGGCAAACACAGCAAAATCCTCTTACACAATACCTTTATCATCCATCAAGCACATATGTCATCTTTGTTGCTCCATCAAATCCTAATCCTAATCCCATTCATCAGAATCCTCAGCAATCTCAACTGCCACCTTACACCAATGTTTAGCAATCACAACCCAATCCTCATTATCAAACGTTTAATCTGTAACCACCTCCATATACTACCCAACAACCAAATCCCACATATAATTACCAATCCAATTTGTATTTGTATTACACCCAACAACAATCATCTTATCAACAGGGTGATCCCTCCACCTCTTATTATCAATAGCAACCATCATACCAACAAGGCGCTTCCCCCACGTCATACTATCAAGCCCCTCCATAGTACCAACAGGGTGCTTCCACCTCACATTATCAACAACAACCACCATATCGGCAAGGGGCCTCCACTTCATATTACCAAAATCCATCATCCTACTATCAATATTACGTCAATTCACAACCACAGTCCACCTATGCCAATCAGTATCAGCAAATGCCTCCATATATGATCTAAAATTAGAAAGTTACAAATTTATTGCACTTAACTCCTAATTACATATTTTTCCCAATCACCACAGAATTGCGTGTTTTTGAATCTTAATTGTTGAGGGAGTAAATTAGGTACACTTACTACATTATCCAAAAACAACTAATGAACATAAACTGGAAACTCAAAGAATTAAAATACTAAAGAAAATTAGGAGATAGAAGAGAAAAAGAGAGATCACCTTTGATAACAGAGTTTGTCTGATTAGGACTACGTCTCTAGGTCCGCTTCTCAACATTGGACCACTTTATTAAGATTGCCAAGCACTTGAAAATGCCTTCTTACAATTCTCCAAGCTTACAATAGTCTCCTCACAATCTCACTCTCAATTTTTTTACAATGCTTGGTGTAATATCACCTTGTAAATTTCTCCTCCAATAATTCCTCAAAAGACCATAAAATTTTCTCTCAAAACACCCAAATTAAAAACTCACACTCCTACTAACAAGCAAAATGTGCAAGAAGGCGACGAAGGCGATTCTACCTAAATCCATCACCAAATTTTTGGCCATCCCCGTGATTTGCCAATGGCAAACAGAATTGCACTTGGGGGCTCCTCCAACGAAATAGGGCAAGATCAAACAAATGTCATCACAGAAGATCAGTTCGGCAATAAACAAAACCAGGGCAAAAGACATACGGACTTTGCAGAAGCAAAATAGAGCACATGAGGGATAGGACGCAAGAGGTCTCTGGGCCAAAACAAATCCAGAACAAATCAGAGGAATGGGAGGCCTGGGAAAGATTGGTCTCAGCTCCAACCTGAGAGATCGAAAGCAGGGCCCAGGAAAGCAGAAACCTGTAAGGCTGTCGTATTGAAAACTAAGGTAATGGAACCGGTCTGGGAACACTTGCATAGATGCGCCTTTTTTGTCAAATGGTGTGGAGATGGATTCCCAACGGGAAGGATTGTGGATTGGTGGATAGGCATGTTCAGAGGCAAAGTTAACATCAAATCTCTAGATCATGGTTTCTTTATTATTGAATGCAAAGATAAGTTCATGAAGAGAGAGATTCTGTATGGGAAGCCACTATTTTTTGAAGGGTATACATTTTACCTCACGGATTGGGAAGCAAATTTTGACCCGAGCAAACATAGAATCAAAACAATGCCTTGATGGATCAATTTAAGGAATCTCCCAACCGAATACTGGAACATGGACGCCCTAAGCAAGATTGGGGAGGAATGGGGCACATTCATTGGGGTAGACGAAGATTTCCTATCTGGCAGGATAGGGGTGGAGGCGAAGATATGAGTCTCTTTCGATAAGGATACAAAAATCCTAGAAAATCTAGAAATCATAACGGAGAAAGGCAGATGGTTTCTGAAAGGGGAAATCTCCAAAATGCAACCAGAAGGCAACTGTGTGTTGGGGCCGGGATATAAGACGTCCTGCTCTAGAGTAGGGGATGAGGACTCAAGCGATCTTAAAAACCATAACCAAGGGTCAAAACAAGGTATCAAAAAAACCAAATCATTAGGAAAAATAGAGTTGAAAGGGAAATGGGTGGAAACAACACCACGTGTTCCCGCAACTTTAATGGACTGCCCTAATAAGAGGAAATGGGGTGTCAGAGAACACAAAGATAGGAAAGATGTCTGGACAACAAATCTGCTACCAAAAGACAACATGGAGAAAGTGAAACAAAATGGAGGGGAGCTTATTAAGTTGTTGAAAGATGCATCCGACTTGCAAAGAGACATCAGACTGCAGCTCAAAGAAATAACGAATGGAAATAATCCTCAAGAAGTCGAGGGGCAGGAAAAGGCTAGTTTGGAAATAATGGCTCGGGGACAGGGGCAGAACTCTTTTGGTTTAAGCCTTGAGGAGGGGGAGATTTTGGAGCAAGTGGCCAAGAATCCACTTTACCACAATGATTTGAGCTTCTAGGCAACGTCAGAAGAAAACAAGACAGGTCAGAGTGCAGAGGTGCTCTTGGCGACAGACCACATCAGCGAGTCCACAAGGGCGTTAAAAGACCTAAATGAAAGTGAAGGTTTTGATTTAGCCCCTAGCCCAGTTATGAACCTGCACAAGAATGCTACTATACGGGAGCATTTCGTAGAAGTAAAGGAGACAAAGAAGAATGAAAATGTAGCCTTAGGAAAAGACCAAAGGAAAGAAAAAGTAGGGGATCAGTTAGAAGGGATAAGGATGGGCTCAGATGACATGAACGTGGAAGAGGAGGAGCTCTTGAAGGTAGACATAATATGTGATCTCCTTGGGATCTCAGGGGGGGTTGTAAGGAACTTCAAAGTTGGGGCAACTCCAAACACAGAAAAGGAGGAAAAAAGACAAGCTCTTCTCCAAGAAATTTTGGAAGAAGGTGAGATGGAGAACCAGGAAAATGAGCTCCTATTCTCAGGGAACAGATCTACCCTGGAGGAGTAGGACAAGCTAGGCATCCAGCAAATCGCCTCCACCAAAACGAGACCTGATTTCGGGAAGAGCTTAAGCAAGAAAGTTCGGAAGGAAATCACTAACTGAGCTAAGGATCAAGGATGGTAAAGCTGAAGGGCAGCTTAAGATAACATCTCTATTAGAAGCAGGGAAGGGAAGCCCCCTTCCCAAGGAGCCATAATGCTCCTATCATGGAATGTTAGGGGCCTTAATGCCCCTAACAAAAGACGCTTGGTCAAGCGGAGGGTTGGCTTGACCAAGGCTAAAATAGTTTTAATCCAAGAAACCAAACTGGGCAAAGGAGAGGTGGAGGCTTTCGTCAAAAGTTTCAAGAATTGGAACGTGGAGGCAATCCAATCGGTCGGTGCCTCTGGAGGGTTGGAAATTGCCTGGAACTCAACTCTAGTTAATTTTGAGGTGTTAGGGGCAGGAAACCACTAGATTGGAGGTATTATTAAGAGCCTAGTCTCCAACATGCAGTTCCTATTAATTAATGTATACGGTCCAATCTCCTGCCTCAACAAAAGATTCTTTGGGCTGAGTTCGACACTTTCATGGGAGAAAATGCATTCCCTCACAAAATTATAGCAGGTGATTTTAATGCTATCCTACGTAGCCAGGACAAGAAAGGGGGTTCCCTCAGACCAAGGCAGTCACAAAAGGACTTCAGCGACTGGGTCATAAGAAACAACTTGCTCGAGGTTGATCTTGGAGGAAAGGCTTTCACCTGGAACAATAGACGACTTGGCTATAGCAACATAGCTGAAAAGTTGGACAGGTATTTCTTTGGGGGAGACTTAACAACCTTTCCTTATTCCATGGATGGCACCATCCTTCCTTGCTCCGGATCGATCACTATCCCATCAGATTAGTCATAAACGGGGATGAGAAACCACAAGGCCTCCATTTAAATTTGAGAAGATGTGGACCAAGGATGAGAACTTTTTGAGCCTGATACAAACTTGGTGGAATGAAGAGCAGTTTGAAGGGTCGAAGTTGTTTTGTTTTGTCTCAAAGCTAAAACAAGTAAAGAGCAAATTGCTGACATGGAATAAGGAACATTTTAAGAATATCTTTCACAGTAAAATCAGAATTGAAGAAGAGTTGAATGCACTCAATGAGGAAGTCATTAAAAGTGGCATGTCACAGGGAAGCTTTCTTAAAGAAAAAGACTTGATGGCGGATTATGAAGATCTGTTAACGAAAGAAGAAATATTCTGGAAGCAAAAATCTAGAGAAAACTGGATTGATGCAGGGGATAGGAACACGAAGTATTTCCACAGTATTACAAAACAGCGAGAGCCATAAACAACATCACAAGATTGGAGAAAGTTAATGGCCTTCCAATAGAGAATCCCAAGGAAATTAGGGATGAGATACTAAATTTTTACCAGGCTCTATTAAACAATTGGGAGGGCTCAAATATTTTGGCCCAACAAAGTCTTTTGCAGCATATTCCCCACATTATCAGCGAAGGACAGAACAAGGCTCTCAATGCAAGAATCACCCAAGCAGAAGTTGAAACAGCAATCAAGCAACTC
>VDFB02005966.1:0-44829 GCA_007258455.2 Sequoia sempervirens | reverse complement strand
CCTCCAATGGAGATTAATCTAAGTAGAAAGTTCATAGAGAGAGAGTGAGGCATCTTCTAGGATTTGTTGTTGGGTACGATGGATGGTTTGCTAAGTTGTGTCATAAAGTAGTGAGGGAGATGGATACTTGAATGAAGAATCACTTGAGTTTGCAGCCATTTGAAGAGTTCAAAGTTAGTTTGATAGTACTCCACTAATGGTAGTAGGTGAAAAGATGATTGGTCAAAGAAGGTCAAAGATGAATTGTGGAAAAAGAGGAAAGATTGCTTGGAAAAAGGAAAAGAAAAGACAAGTGAAGATAGATGAAGACAAAGCTAAAGACAAAGGATGGAACAAAGACAAAGAAAAGAAAAGAATTCAAAGAGTGAAGAAGGAAGAAGAAATCCAAGACAAATATTGAAGAAAGTATGAAGACTCAAGGTTGATACAATATGTTTCCAAAGGGACTTGGAATTTTTTTGAAGGCTGGTTGTATGGTGCAAGTGCACCTTGGTCATTATATACCTTCAAAAGGAAAAATTGCAAAAAATGAGTTTTTAAATGTAAATCAATGTAAAACGGTCATGATGGAGTCATATTTAATGCATTTAAAGTATTAAATAGGTGTCTAGGAGGTTAAGAATGTAGATTTAAAAAAATGTCAAGAAAAATACAAAAGTTGTCTATTTGTTACATAAAGGATGTAAAAAGTGCAAAGTTGCAAAAAATTAGAAGATGAAGAGTCACCTTGATTTAGAAGGTCTTTAGTTAGTTGGAAATGAAAATTAAGTTGCATAACTGATGTAAAAAAAACTTTATAAAGCTTAAAAAAGGTGAGCCAAAGGAAGTCTTGAGATTTTGTAACCAATTTTGAAATAAAGAATGCCTTGCTTCTCTAAAAATAGCATTTCCTCTATGATTTTTCAATCCTTTTGGGTCTGTACAACACTTCTAGATTTTGGCATCTATTGTTTGAATTGTTTAAAGTGTAGGTTCTTCAAAATAAGTTGATTTGAGAAGGATAATTTGAATATTAAGGATCATTATAGACTTCTTGCTTATAACTATTGTAACCCTCAACAAGGGGGTATGTGCAGGATCATCATGGAAAAAACAAGCCCTTAAGTGGCAATGAAAATTTAGAAAAATCAGAGTTAGGCAACTTGACGTAAAAATTTGAATACATTGTTTATATTATTTCAAAAATATGTAATAATAGAATCTGTAGCAAATTGAATGTAGTTTCTATGAAAATAGAGGATTTTGAAGTGGAAGGTGTTTGATGGAATTCAAGGTTATGTGTCTTTTTTGTTCTTGAAAGGGCATGTAAGGATATGTATTAGGAACATATGGCCCAAGATGGATGAAAGGGTTGATGGATGAGGTCCTAGAATAAATGGTAAAGATTATGGAGGAGGTGGACATCTTGATCTAAAGGGAGGACTTTTGGGTTTGAAAGAGCTACCAACATCTAGAGAAGGATGTATGTAGCCAAGGCCATAATAATTTAGATGTGTTTTAATATTAAGGTTTTCAAGTAAACCATGCTCATGAAAGCCAAACCTTTGCCTTTATAATTCATCTTTTGAAGAATCTTGTTACCGATGGGATACTTGTCACTTGTGGAGCAAGAAAAAAGACCATCTTGTGGGGTGTTAGATGTGGAAGACATATGGTATTATAGGAGAAAGGAAACTTTTATAAAGGTGGATGAACCAAGCTTATATGTTTGTGGTTCATGAATGGGATCTTGTGAAGGATTAGGATTATCATGTGATGTAGGGGAAATTATTATACCTTGGGGATCTTGAGAGGTATTAGATTAAAAAAATTGTTTTTGTGATGGAATAGGATCATTTCATGGAGGTGGTATGATAGGATTATGATATGAGGTCGATATGCTAGGATCATAAAATTGGTTAGATATTGTAGGATTATGAGTTGGTATAGGATAATGCACATTGGAGTTAATGGACTAGGATTATGGAATTAAGTCGAGAGACATATATCATGTGATGGTATGGGGTATTGAGATGGAATAGGGTCATCAGAGGGAGTACTTTGATCTTGACATAAAGGGGGATCTATGATGGCATGCTTTGGGTCAACGAGTTCAAGTGAGTGACATGGCTGAATTTGTATAGGTGCTATGAAGGTGGAAAAAAATGAAATAGATGAGGTGGATGAGGTGGATATACATGGGATGGATGAGGTTAAAGTGGGTGCAAATAGAATACTAGGACTATAGTTTTTTGAAATAGGATTTTGAATGGGTTTTTGTACTTCTTTGAGGGTGACTTTTTGTGCTCCTTGGAGGTTGGATTTTTGTTGTATTTTGGTGGTGTTCTTTGGTAATATTTTGATGAACCTCTTTGAATTGATGATGGGTTGACTAGGATGTGAAGTACATGAGATATGGTTATGGATGGGTGTTGGTTGAACAAGGAAGACATTTTCGTTTCCCTTGTCAATTGAGGGAAAATATGACATGGATGGTGACATGACTTGGGTATAAGTTTCAATGGTGGCTTTGATGGTGTTTAGGATCTCTTGGAATCTACTTACGGGAAACATTCAATGATGAATTTAATGTGATTGTTAAAGTAGTTGACGAGGAGAAATTCAACAAGATCTTGAGGTGTGAGATGGGAGATGGAAGATATGTTAGGCTCGTCTTGATCCATGATTTTAGGTAGGTTTCTAGTTTTTCTTGCTTGAATAATATTTAGATCTTGAATACACATTTACACATGCAATACAAGATTTGATGCAAGAAATAGTGCAAATGATTATGATAAGAAGACACTTCCAAGCACAAAAATAACCTAGAAATTATTCAAGCGGGTAGATCTCAGCCAATGGTCTTAAACTAGGATGCACAAGGATCTAGGGATTTCCTTTATATAATGTTCTTTGACGCTTAGCCATGATTGGCAAGATTCACTTCCAAGAGGAGTGTCTTTTGATTCATCCCCCACTATTTCTACTCCATCAAAATACTCGAGTTGATATCAACCCTAGAGTGATCACTTCTCTAGGTAGCCCCCCTAAAAATGTTACACAAAAGTGATGCAAATAATTATTTTTATCTCAAAGATCATATAATCATGAAAGGAGAGAGCATACACATGTATTTGATCACACAAGAAATGTTCATTAACCTTAAAAATTAAAATGCACTATGAAAATGAGAGTGTTGAAGAGCACTTTTGATTCCTAAGATCAATGCAAATGAAGATAATACACACCTCTAAGCATAAACAAGATCACCAAGTAATGAAAATAGTTTTTCTTTTTAAGCCCATATTCAAAGAATAGAGCCCTCTTGAAATTTCAATAGCTTTCCAAAAACACAAAATATTTTGAAAACTTTGTTTATTTGCACTGTGGAATCATGGAAAACCCCTAATTAACAAAGATTTGAATTTTTCTCATTATTATCAGCTCAAAAATAAATCTATAAAAATCATAAAATCATCATAAATCACCCAAAAATAATGATAAGATTTTTTTTTTTTCTTCTATAACTTCCTTAGATGGTTATTAAACGTTAGCTAAAAATGCATAAAAATATTCATGGTCATTTGAAAGATATGGTGAAATCTTTGGAAACTAGGATTTTATCAAAAAATGATGGAAACCTACAACAAAAAGCTAACGAAAATTGCAAAAAGCAAGCTAGATTAAGTGAAGTAATTCCAACTCTAAAATTCCTCAAAATTTCTAATAGGAGGTTCACACCAAGTTAACTAAAATGTATGATGTAAATAATAGATAACAAAGGAAGCACTAGATCCAATCCACATTCAACATCAAACCTCAATTGTGTCTAAGAGCTAGAAAATATTGCATACATGAAATGAAGCAAAGTCACTTTGAACATGTAATCTTGATATGCTTATTGCCCTCAGACTTTGATTGCATAACCTTTATATTGGCATGGCCTTGATCTTGATCTTGATATAATATGATGTGAATATTGATATGATATATGAATGTATGCTTGAGGTCTAGATAGAAAATGGAAGAGATGTGATAGATAAGAGTGATATAATGAAAATGGCAGCATGTAGGTAAGATAATGAGATGTGTTCTCTAAATGGTTTAGATTAGTGATTTAGTTATATGCTTTGCTTGAAATAAATTAAGAGTGGTGATTAAATTAGAATTTAATTTAATCAAAGGCGGAGGATTAATGAGAGAGAAAGATATAGATCAAGGAGATAAAATTAAATAAAGGCATTTAGTTTTAGTAGTCAACATTGAGGAAATAAATAAATATTTTATTTTATTTATTTATGAAGAAAGCTCAAAAATTCAAATAAATTAAATATTTATTTAATCTATCAAAGAGGAGCGTTGGGTAATTAAATAATTGTGAAAATTATTTAATTATGGGAGATAAAGATGGAAATAATTAAAAAATAATATTATTTAATTATTAAAAGAAAATAGGACCTATGAAAGAGGAATACTTGAAAAATATAAAAAACTAAATTATGAGAAGAAAATGGATATTGAAAGGAAAAATAATTAAATAAAAATGATTTAATTATTTAGAGGAAAATTAGCTTAACTATATAATATTATTTAATTAATAGGGAATAGAAGAAATATGCAAGTGTGGATTTATATAAAAATGCATGGATAATTTTAGGTGTACACAAAATAAATGTTAGATTAATGTAATTTACAGGCAAGGATCTTGACATTAAAATGGCATTACTGGTTGTTTGTCTCTCATCCGATAGAACCATAAAATTCACCTCATCTTGCACCCATGGTACCTGTAACCACCAACGACGAGCTTCAAACAAATCCAACAATCAAGTCATTAGCCAGTGTTAGCCTAAACAACTCAATGCATAAAATTTAGAATAACAAATAAGATTAATAATCATATTCAATAATGTTAACATCCATGATTCACGATTAGAAAACACACACATATATAAGTCCACATAATAAAGTCTGAAAATCCACCCCTAGTCCAAATTACATTGGGACTAGGGATCATACAAAAGATTTATGAAAGTTCTTAGGGGATACGACAAATGCAACACATTAATTTCCAGTCTTGGGACATATTTCTTTTCCTTCAGGTTTGAGGCTCCTTGAGAACCACTGACTAATATCATGATTGTTAGTGTTGCTGACAAACAGCTTAGCAGAAGGAAGCAAATGCCAGGGTGCTCTCTCTCCGGCTACTTCAAAACAGAAGAGGCACTTCATGCGCTCATGGAGGGGCTGGCTTCTCTGCTTGTATATAACCCCCATCACCTCGAAATAGCGGATGTAAGCGCAGCAAATGGGGTCATTATCATTGACATATATGTTGGGGATCCAACCGCTAACACCGATGAAATCATTATACAAGCCACACAATATCTTATCATCTATCATCTTAAAATCCAGCGCATTGGGCGCAACTGGAACAAGGGAACGCCAAATATCACGCACAGCGGCTAAATTTCTTCCGACCATCTCATAGAATTTCACCTCGAAAAGTCTTGGCGAAATAAAGGGAGGATTGAAGAGATGTGCTTCAATTTTAGCTCTGTCTCCTTCATCAATTTTTCTTGCAACGATCATTGCAATGGCAGCTCCCAACGAATGACCTGCAATCCAGATATTGTGAGGTCCTTGCCTCTTAATACTGCTCTGTAAGTGTTGTAAGCCGATGTCCACTCTACTAATGGAACCAAGGCGTGCATTGATTGCTTTCCAACCGTGTTCAATATCCTTTTTCTCAATATATCCTCCTTCAGGAATTATACCCCTGAACGCTACTACTTCTAAAGGGAACTGAAGCTCGTCTGCATCTCCACCTTTTTTGCTTTCACCTATCCATTTGAAAACGGCCCCAAATATTACCTTTTTACCTTCTACTTCTTCTGTTATTTTCTCAGATACCTTGAACTTAAGTGATTTGCACCATTCCTTGACCATTGCTTCATTTTCCTTGCTCTTTCGGAGTTGGTATACAAATTCCACTAGCAAAGCGGCAATGCATCTCCTGTGATTGGGATCTCTCCTGCCATTTACCCATTACACACAAGAATCATTTTTCGAACAACACATACAACACATCAATGTATCAAATTGATGTGAATGAAGTTAATGTAGCGCCATTCATTGCATTACAATATTTAAATAGTTATTTATTGAAAAATAATGTACAACCATAGAATTGGAAACATGGATTCAAATCATGATAAAACACATAGAAACAAATAAATTGATATGGTGATTGGCACCTCAATAACATCAGGAAATGAAGAATATTCAGGGTGTACTCTTACTAAATAACATTAGGAAATGAAGAATATTCAGGGTGTACTCTTACTAGCCATGGAGAAATTAGTAACCACTTACAATTTAACAAGATTACATATTTTTTAAAGCAAGGCAAGACATCTAAGTAGGATGATGAACCCAAAACAATTAATGATTTTTTAAATAGTACTTACAATCTAATCTTTCACTTGAACCTTGAAATATTGAGTTGAAGAAATTAAATTTTTATTGAGAAGTACAATCCACAAAAAATAATTAAATATATTTATAAAATTGCAAAACAAATATTATCTATAAAATTTAAAGACACATGAATATAAAACAATCAGACAAATCTAATCACAATTCATATTTTTCATGAAATGAAATCTGATTGGATAAAAAATAGACCATAGTGGGCTTCAACAAGACAAAGAAACATAATCAAATCAAATTTATTTTAATACTTAGCTTTGTAGAAACCCCTATAGCCAAGAAACCCATCAATAAAGATAAGTGCTTATGAAACTAATGAAAAGTAAATTTGCATGGCTACTAATAAGTTGCTAATAAATTACCTTTGTTACATATTAAAATGTAAATTAAGGTGAAATATATACCCCTAGCTAATGTTTTCGTTCATTCATAAAATAGAAATAAAGAAAAGACATGATGAATTTATAGAAAATATTTACAAAGTTCAAATAATGAATATAAAACTTAGAGAATGGGGCATGAGTAAAAGATTGATTAGCAACCAATTACTACTTGTTATCTAGATGTCAATGGTTCAAATCTTACGCTTCTAAGGCTCTTCCTAACTCTAAAAGGAATTTAACAAGAAGATAATGTATATAGTGATTAAATAAAATACAAAATCTAACATGATACAACATTGTTGGACAAAGAATTTAAATAGTGCTAGATGCTAGAGTTGAAATCTTAGCTTAAATACATAATAATAAAATATATAAAAAAAATTCCCATATAACAAACAATCTTTATTTATAATGTTTCAAAACCATAGGAATTTTAGGAGATCAACCATTACCCAATACTAATAAATCACCTTAATAGTGCCTAGGATAGGGTTTCAACACATTAAAATATTTATATATATGAGGTGCCCCACAATTGCTTAGTTTTCATATGCGAAATTAAAGTCCCCCTTCATAGAAATTTTTAATACACCTATAACATGAATTGGAGGGGCCCTCACACATGGCGCCCTCATTATGTGGCAATAATATAAAATATTATATAGTGCATTCTCTATCCTTATATAAAATTTACATGACATCCAAATAATGTGTCAATAAATCCCTTTCTATTATGGTTCCTAATTTTAGTGACATCACCACTTGCTAAAATCAACTTTCATCAATTTTTGGGAAGTGCTCCCATATTTCCTTTTTCACTACATACCTCAACTTTATTCTAGAGGTGGGCCCATCAAATTGAAGTGCAATGTTATTAGAACTATTAACATATATGTTAGATTGGAATATCATATGAAAATAACACAACACCCTTAAGGTCTACATAAGTAATTAAACTTGCAAGACATGGTGGACTCAAATATTTTACTAACATTATTAGAATTTATGGCCTCACCTAACTATAGTTGATATACAAACCCAAGTTTACACTAATCTTTAGACAACATAACTAGCATAAATTCTAAAAAGGGAGAAAAATATAAAAAGTTGTAAATAAGAATAACTTGCAATAAAATAAAAATAATTGTTACAATTCAATTTATAATAAATAAATTATAGTTTTTTCAAGTGATCCAAAATAATAGAGCATGCTGATTGATTTTTTGAACTGTAGATTTTTCGCTCCAATGCACTTCTCTAGCTCTTTTAGGGTTTTTCACCTATAGGGACAAAAATATTAAAGGGTTCATTCAAATTATGTTATGTGTGATGCTATTTGAGTTAGATAAAGTGAAAGAAATGATATTAAGTTATCTAAAAGACTGATTATGAATACAAAATCTAAGAACTATACTATGTTGGAAAACACATTATGTATTGCAACAATGAACTAGGAATGAATGCAAAACTTAACAGAAATGAACCAAACTAAAAGTGTGCACCTGGAACCCTGAAGGAGATTGAAAATTGATTTCTAAGTACTATTGATGCTTATTTTCAGCCCTGGAGAGGCTTATTCACCATTCTAGGTGAATCAGTCCCAGTTTTGTCAAATTGTACCAAAACCTATTTCTGACAAAAGGATATCTAAAAATGTAAAAAAATAAAAATTGGCATTGGGATGGGACTCATTCACCACCCATTTTGAATTAATCCACTTTTGAATTTTTGGATTTTCAAAGGTGGATTCTGAAGCTTTCGATCTACACTTTGATGCCCTACAGGTGTCTGCTTCTGAAACTCTGATTTACGGGTCTGAAAATGGGTTTTTATTGATATTTTGACTTGATGAATGAGGAATAGAATTTAGAAACCTTTCAATTTGATCTTCAATGATTTCCAAGCTTCCAAGAGACCTAAATCTGCAAACATACAAGACAAGAGAGAGATGTTGAATGTTAGGGCATGGGGGTTTGCCTTGGTCAAACCCTGTTTAGGTAATTAAACCAAACTGATGAAATAAAGTAATGAAACATGAAATAATGGAATGGATTACCTTTCCATTATTCTTATCTTGAAATTTTTTATCATAACATGCAAAATCTACTTGTGAAGCTTTCTTAATGACTTGCAATGACAAAACCCTAAGTCGCTTGACTTGAGATGGAAGATTGGTGGATGAACATGTGAATTAAGTTAATGGATGAATAGATGTAAAAATGAGTTTATAGAGGTTATTTTATAGTAAATTCACCTTATTTTCCCTTAAATTGGATCCCTAAGGGTGACATGGAGAAAAAATAACTTAAAACCTAATTTTTCCCACTCAAAACCCCAAAGATGGCTCAGATGGGACTCATTCGCCACTAATGGTGAATGGGTCCCACCTAGATGGGACTAATTCGTCACTAATGGTGAATGGGTCCCACATGGGCCATTTTTGCTAGCTAGAATGTTGAGAAGTAAGAAAATTAAGCTTATATGATGACTATGTCAATTATTTGATCAAATTATGCCTCAGGATGTACAATATGGGTTAATAGGGCCCTATTATTGATGATGTAAAGAGTGATTAGGGATTGGGACACATAAATCAATGTGAAAGTGTGATTAAATACAATTTACAACACTAAAATGAGGTCCACATAGCCTAGGAAGGCACAAGAACCAATGTGAATGTGAATTACACATTATAACACTAGTTTATCATACAAGCCTTCTAAATTGATGTAATAATGTTATCAAACACATTTTATAATGTTGAATTAGGAAGAAATGGGTTCATTAAGTATAGAAAAGCATGAAAGTCCTTTACAAGACTTTACAACACCTTTACAAGACATCGTTAAGATCATGCTATTCAATTTGCAAGGGTCCAAGACCTAGTTTGTATTCATAAAATGCATCAAAACACTAGATTAAGACCTCATTAAATCCATTTTATCATGAATTAATCCCATGTCAGGAAAAGGGTCCTTTTTTCTTTGGCACATTTAGCCCCCAATTTTGTGAGAGGATGAACCTATTTCAAAATCACACTAAAGTAGCCATTCAAGAGAGATCCTCATGTACAGATGCAAATGAAAAAGAATGAAAAAGATCAAGAAGGTTGTGCAAGCCCCCAATATCGAAGATCCTAAGTCAAATCATCAAGATATAAAATCATGTAATGGAAAGAACTAAGAGGAATGAAAGTGACGTGGATCAAGCTTCGATCATTTGTCCGACTAGTTGTGAATAAAATCTAGGCTTGTTTGTTTAGAAATAACATGTGTACTCACTCTGGGGTGATGGAACACTTGGCTATCTATTGGGCGAAAAGGCCCAAATATACTCACTCTGTGGGCATGGAACTCCTGATTATCCGTGGGGTGAGAAATCCCAAAAAGGTAAGATACATACGCTAGTTGGTATGCACTCACAAACACAAATGTGGCTATGGGGAAAATTCATGCCACTAGGTGGTCTTCCCACTCAACCATATTAAATTTATACCTCCTGATAAACTTAACAAGGCCCCACAAAGAAAAATTAAATGAACAAAAAGAAAGGTACCACAGTCATGCAAGTTGCATTATGCAAGGTGGAAAAAATGCAAAATGTAAAAATGTAAAAATATTAAGTGTAAAATGTGAAAGATGTTCAAACGAGTCTTGTTAAGTTCATGCAAGGTCAATCACTTAGGGAACATTGTGTCTAATGTCTACAAGAGAGGACCAATAAAATAATAGTATATTCACAACTTAGGGGATGCAGTGGGTCGCATTAGGCCACCAAGAGGAATGTAATATGCTAAGATAGATCACACTTATGAAGGAAATCATACCCAATGTCATCCACAAAGTGAAAAATGCATGATATAAACGACAAGGCTACAATAGGAACCAAGAATGCAAATGAATTATGGCAATGTATCCCCCCCACTTTAAAGTTGTTGCGAGCACCCGTAATATGAGAAATTTCTTTAAAGTAGAAGAAGAGGACATGAGAGCTTACTCAGAAAGCCCTATGCCAAGTCATATGTTTCCAATAAGCTGTATCATGAAAAGGGTAGTATGTCATATGCGAGCCAACTTAAGGCATGTCATGCACATCCCAAGCTTGCTCTTATGTATTCATGAAAGGTTAACGACTAGCCAAAGGAGGAAACCACAAGTGACATACAAGGACAAGGCTATTGAAGTCCTTGCCCCTACTTAGTGCAGGACAAAGGTGAGCCTAGAATGGATGAAAATGAGGATCAAGGGAAGGAATTAGGTGCTCCTACATAATAATAAGTGCCACACTCCTTGAGAGGTTGAATGTTATTATTGTGCAAAGTCTTTGATGAAAGTGGAGAGAAGTATGATATGTCATATTTGATCATGTGTGGATTGCATCCATGTGTAGGAGGAATATTATAACAATGTTCCAAGTGAGATGAAGGGGTGTGTGTTTGTGAGAAGGATTGGTTTCTTTACAAGAACACAAATCCTTTTTATCATTATGTGTCATTGTTGCACGAGGGATGGGAGTTATGTTTCCCCCATCACCACCATGAGGTGATTTGGTAGAACTAAGTTGAGTGAATGGAACACAAGGTTGTTTGGGTTGAAATTGGGATATTGCACACCCTCCCTTAAATGGAGGTGTGAAACTCCAATCACTACTAGAACTTGTGTCAGAAAATGAATTATTTGTATATGACTCTTTGGAGCATGAGGGTGAGATTGTGGAAATGTTATGGAAAGAAGGTGTGGAATCTAACGACCCCAAATTATCACAAAAGAGTTTTGTTGTGGGTGAAGAGTTAACATCAATGTGTATAGGTTCTATTTTTGAGCTAGGAATGAAAGGATTAGGGGAGTTGGAAGTGTTGTGATCAATTGACACATAAATTCTCTCATCGGCATTAATCATGTATATCTTGTTGTTGTATTCAAACTTCATGACATGGTGAAAGGTAGATGGGACTCCTTTCATAGCATGAATCTATGGTCTCCCTAGGATAATATTCTATGGAAGGGGTTCTTGCATGATGTGAATAGAGGTAGGAAACACTAGAGGTCTGACCTCAATAGGTAATGTGATCATCCCAAGTGGTTTCCTATGAACATTGTCAAACCCGTGAATATGAATACAATTAAGTTAAATGATCTTTTTGTCCATGCCAAGTTTGTGTAGGAGGTCCATGCTACAAAAATTAATTTTTGATCCATTGTTGATGAGAGTGTGCCTAACTAGATTTTCATTAATGATCACATTTATCATCAAGGGGTCATTTTTGTGTTGAATCTCAATTGGGGGTAATTTATGTTTAGGGAATGTGATGTCTGACTGGGTGGCTTGCATGGGATGAGAGGATGATGTGACATGATTCGATTTTAGGTAAAATTGTATCTCTTCCTTTTGTATTTCCAACATTTCATGGAAGAGAAGTTTGATTGTTGGTTAAAGTTGAATGAGCTCCCATATAGATACATTAGCAGGAGTCTTTTTAAGATCTTCAACACTAGGTACTTTTTGAGGAAAAGGTAATCATGTAGAAGTGTTTCTATCCCCCTAGGTGTTGAGTCCCTAAGTTACAACTTAGTGGCTGCAAAAAATTGTTATGAGTATATTGCATCATGGATTTCAAGAAATATCTGAATTTTTTGTGTTTCGCACTAATGGAAGGTGACTTGGGAATCTCACGAATTAAAGGAGATCCCACTTGTGTCATCATAACTTCAAAAAAAATTTCTTGATTGGCATGATATGTTGGTGAAAGGGGATTCTAATTCCACTAGGGTATCCTTACCTAGGGAAGATTTAGTTGTTGAAGGCGATGTGTCAATGTTCATATATGTTTGCACCATGATATTCTCCCTAGGAGGAGAGTTTTTAGGAGAACAACTAGCCAAAATTTTTTGACATTCATAGGTTGGTTCTTCTAAAAGGACTTCATTGCAAGTAGGTGAATGATCAATGGTTGAAGATTGTTTGTCAAGAGGGATTTCCCTAGGTGAAGTGGGACAACTAAGATATTCATGACCTTCATTGATTGTATTGTCTAACATCAAAGTATCTACTTCACAACTAGGAGAGATACTAGAGGAAGAACAAATGTGGTTGTCATGATCATCTAAGGTTATATTATGATGGTTGGGAATGTGCTGTACACTAAGAGAGGTAAAAGGAGAGAAAAAACTAGGATTCTCAAAACTCTCATTAATTGATTCTTCTACTAAAATATCTTCATCACTAAGAGGAGAGATATTGTGAGAAGAATAAGTATGATTGTTAGGAATGGCCCAAGTTGTAGTCTCTTTCACTAAAACACTCTCATAGGGAAGGGGATATGAAGTGTTTCTCAACATGTCTACATATGCAAGGTACTAACATTGTTTGAATAAGAATGAAAAGTACATGTAACCATTTCATACAATGTTTCAGCAATATGAACAATGTATATGCAAAGATACAAAACACTCTTATCCAATATAGGAAAATTTTGAAAAATGCAAACAATGTACATGTAAGCATGAAAATCACTTTTACCAAGCTAATGCAAAGCTTCATAAATATAAATATTGTATATGCAAAAGTGAAAAGTACTTTTATTAATGTGATGAAAAATTGCAGAAATTTTCAACATTTTTAGATCTAATGGGGTTTGTAAATGAAGTGATTTTAAGAATGAGTAATCTAAAATGATGTTTTTGAGCTAAAAGCATAAAAAAAATGTTCCAGAAACTTTCCAAACTAATACTATATGATGCTAGGAGGCTTAGGAAGCATAGAAATGAGGTTTTTGATGTAGGAATAGATGGTTAAAAATCTAGACAGGGACTGATTCGCCTAGCATGGTGAATGAGTCCCAGTACTAGTTTTTTGCAAAAAATTTAGAAATGTTTCTATTATTTTTTCTATTGTAAGATGCAGACCTAAGATGGAGATGTAAATTTTTTATTTTTTTTTTAAGGAAATTGTATGCAAAAATGCAAGCTAAATGTACTTTTTCTAATGCAAAAATTCCAAACCCTAGATGCAAATTAACTAATGCAAATCTTATGAAAATTCAATGCAAGCTAGGATTAGGATGAAAATGGACTCCAAATCAGAAATAATATGTTCAAAAATCATGTTCACTAAAATGAACCATAGATTTTTGGCTCCAATGCACTTCTCTAGCTCTTCTAAGGGTTTTCACCTAAAAGGAGAGAGGTAGGGCCAAAAATGTTAAAAGGATCATTCAAATTATGTTATGTGTGATGTTATTTGAGTTAATTGAAGTCAAAGGAATTATATTAAGTGATCTAAAAGACTGATTATGAATGCAAAATCTAAGAACTATGCTATGTTGGAAAACACATTATGTATTGCAACAATGAACTAGGAATGAATGCAAAACTTAACATAAATGAACCAAACTAAAAGTGTGCACCTAGAACCTTGAAGGAGACTAGAAATTTCTTCTCAAGTATTTTTGATGTTGATTTTCATGCTTGGAGGGACTCATTCGCCATTCTAGGTGAATGAGTCCTAGTTCTACCAAACTATACCACAACCCGTTTCTAACAAAAGGGTATCTAAAAACATAAAAATCTAAAAATTAACCTTGGGATGGGACTCATTCCCCACCCATGGTGAATGAGCACACTTTTTAATTTCTAGATTTTCAAAGGTGGATTTTGAAGCTTCTGATCTACACTTTGATGCCCTATAGGTGTTCGCTTCTGAAACTTTGATTTACAGGTTTGAAAATAGATTTTTGTTGATATTTTGATTTGAACAATGACTAAAATATTTTATCAACCTTGCAACTTGACCTTCAATGATTTCCAAGCTTCCAAGAGACCTAAATTTGCAAACATACAAGACAAGAGAGAGTTGTTGAATGTTAGGGCACAAGGGTTTTCCTTGGTCAGACCCCATTTAGGTAATTAAACCAAAATAATGAAACAAAGTAATGAGACATGAAATAATGGAATAGATTACTTTCCATGATGTTGATCTTGAAATTATGTAGCATAACATGTAAAATCTACCCTTGAATGTCCTTAGAACCTTTCTTAATGATTTGCAATGACAAAACCCTAAGTTGCTTGACTTGAGATGGAAGATTAGTAGATGAACATGTAAATTAAGTTAATGGATGAATAGATGTAAAAATGATTTTAGAGAGGTTATTTTATAGGAAATTCATCTTATTTTCTTGTAAATTGGATCCCTAAGGCCGACATGGAGAAAAACTAACTTAAAATCTAATTTTTCCCTCTCAAAACCCAGAAAATGGGTCAAATGGGACTCATTCACCACTAATGGAAAATGGGTCCCACCTAGATGGTACTAATTCGCCACTAATTGAGAATGGGTCCCACAAGGGCCAGTTTTGCTGGTTGCAATGCTGAGAAGTAAGAAAATTAGGCTTATATGATGACTATGTCAGTTATTTGATCAAATTATGCCTCAAGATGCACAATATGGGTTAATAAGGGTGTATTAGTGATTATGTAAAGAGTAATTAGGGATTGGGACATATAAATAAATGTGAAAGTGTGACTAAATACACTTTACAACACTAAAATGAGGTCCACATAGCCTAGGAAGGCATAGGAACCAATGTGAATGTGCAAGACACATCACATCACTAGTTTATCATTAAATTTGTCATACAAGCCTTCTAAATTGATGTAATAATGTTATCAAACACATTTTATAATGTTGAATTAGAACGAAATGGGTTCATTAAGTCTAGAAAAGTGTGAAAGTCCTTTACAAAACCTTACAACACCTTTACAAGATGTCGTTAAGAGCATGTTATTCAATTTGAAAGGGTCCAAGGCCTAGTGTGGATGCATAAAATTCCTCACAACACTATATTAAGACCTCATTAAGCCCATTTTATCATGAATTAATCCCATGTCAAGCAATGGGTCCTTTTTCTATGGCACAAGAATGCATGAATCTATATTTTTCAATGAAGGGAAATGTAATGCCCTAAATATAACACTCAAAAAAAAGTTAAGGACAAAACACAAATTCCAAATTTTGTTCACTTATGCTCGCAAATCTCTCAAATTCTGCTACCAAAGCAAGCACTACAAGAAGGCATACAACTTTTGACCAATTTTAAACTATAATTCTTTTGGTTAGATAACTATATTGTTTATACCATCATGGTCAGTTCAATAGGAGACATGGAATCCACATCCTCCAAGGTAGACTAAAATAGTTTGACCAATCCAGAATGAATCTTAACATGATATAAGTCACATGTCAACAATAACATATATATGTATATATTAGTAGTAATCACAACAATAACAAAAGAACAAATCCTAGGGGCTAGACCTAGTCCTCGGGGGCTCATCTTAGACGACCTTGCCTACATATATATTTTGCAAAGGCACCATAGTTCGACAACTTGAGTTGGTCCAACTCATTTGAATCACTCACACGGGGTATATCCATAAGGTTTTCAATAGATGATTCAATCACTTTCATGCTCATAGCATTATGACACTAACATACGCTAGATTTCAATCCTCTACTCCTAGGTATCATGTGTCTCAAACAAATTACATACAATAGGAGTGGGTACGCAACCCTTTCTAAGTTCCTTTACCCCAGACAGTTCACAATTGGTTGCCACCCACTTAGGTGAAGCCAGGGATTGAAGACCTAGGTAGAGATCTACTAAACAACACATTCCAAAGGGATTCTCGAGTACTAATTTTGCAAGAGAAATAATTTCCATGTTCACCTACAACCTAGGTTATTTTAGTTTATTCAATGTTCCTTGTTTGACCAATAATGACACATTCATCAAGGTTTAATTCCCAACTAATTCCACAACAGTATAGTAAATACATAAAAAAGAAATGGACAAAAGAAGTTAATCTATGAAGCTCCTCATGCTAATTATAGTGAAAGGGTATAAAATTGTTGAAGAGTGGTTTATATTAGTATTAACACCTTCTATGAGTATCGTATTATAATCAATCAGACGACATACTTATGATTTTGTACTATTCACTTTATGTATTATAACCATTATCTCTAGGATGAATAAATGTTTATATTGTGCACTCCTATCTCTGTAGTTTATATAGTGGCACAACTTATTTATAATAAATGATGTTCAAAATCATATATTGACATTATAACAAGACAATGTTGGATATATGCAAAGGAGTAAATAGTTCTCCTAAGGAATTTATTTTTTATTTTTTTATGACAATATAATCTTTGTTAATTACACCAAATCATACACAACCATAACTTCATAAGAACCTCCACATTGCACCTTATATGGAAATGAAACTTCACCATGAAATAAATAAGTAAATAAATAACTAATAAAATGAAAATATAAACACAACCCCACCTATAAACACACTACCATCCTTAGCATTAGGCTAAAAGCTAGCACTCAATTACAAAAGACAAAGTTGATGATCAATAAATAATAAGAGAAAAAGAAAGGGATGGATAATTTAAAAATGATTCCCTAGCATCAAGATTTTATGTTTATTAAAAAAAAAAACAAGAAGGTAACTTTCATACTTAAGTCAGCTTAGAAATTTAAGCGTACACATACCTCATCAAAACATAGTATATCTTTCATACTACCTTTATAAATTTAACTCATTAATGTTATTTAAATTTATTAATATGCTCCTTTATGATTTTGGCAAGGGATTTTACATTAAGTAGCCTTTGGTCTAAAAATGTGATAGTTCACATCCTGCAATATCATAGAGCCATGGAAGCAGGCAAAGTGTAGCTCCAAACTTATCCTCAATTGCATCGAACTTTGTTAAGATAATTCCATTAACCAATCCCACATTTGAAAATAGGGAAGGGTCTGCTAGTTGTCACGTGAAGCACAATTCGATAATAAAAAACTTATTTAGACACATCTGCCAAAGTGGAGGTTTTGAAATAGGATATGTGCATACGTTAAGCAAAAAGGGCGTAGAAATTAGTTAGTTTGGATTGCATTGGAATGGAATGCTCTTATGTAGGCAGCTAGCTAAACCACTCCTATAGTTTTGAAACCTTATTTAAAACTATCATTTAGACCCACCGCCCTTGGTGCCCTGAGCTTGACTTGCTATATATATATATATATTTAAATGTTTTATACTGCTACTTAAAATAAAATACGGGGGTTATTAGTGGCAAGAGTCCTGCACAAAGAGAGAACCATAGGCATACAAGTTCTAACTAACCTTAATCCAACTGGTTAAACATTATCACTTATATCACCTATATCAAAACAAAAGTCAAGAACAGAAATTCCTCAAATTAATGAGGCAAAAAGGTCTAGGATGGTCACGTAGTAAGAATATAGTTTCCTTTCTTAGCTTAGCGAGAACAAAATTACCAACCTTAAACCCAATGTTTTACTAATGGAAATAAATGCATAAACACAGTCAAACAGTTAGGCTGGTGCGAAAAGGATCAAGACATTGCAAACAAAAAATGAAATTATAAATCAAATACTCCCCATTATTGATAAACGTTCTTAATGGGAATTGCTTATTGACCACCAATTCCTTTAAAATTTTAATTACAACAACAGATAGAACTTCAGTTTCAAAAGAATCAAATGGAATATTCCATGTAGGGGAAAAACAAATTTGACAAACAGAGATGATAGGAAAGCACGATAAAATAAAATTAGAGTACTTAATTCTTATTAAGGAACCACTGTCATGGCAACCAATAGATAAAAAAACATTTAAAATTGACGCCCAGAGATTGCATTTTGGTTTGCATACCTTAAATGCAAATAATGGTTCCAGAAGGAAGAGGGTTGCAGCCCCAACTGCAGCAAGCTTGAGGGACCCATAGCCAGAGCTCATTCTTCCTTCACAGACTAATTTCCTCCCCCATTCATCGCCCCTAACAAAACTGTCTTGTAGAGTCGAGCCAAGGATAGGTTCCAAATGGATTGTAGTGTAATCTAGAATGGGTGCACATGCAGTGAAAGGACTCCAAGAACTCGGATAGGACACCAAAGTGTCGTAAGTTTTGGCTTGGAGAGGACCAAATTTTGAATGCCCACGGCTTGGGCGAAAAGTCAAAAATCGAGGTGTTTGGTCATTTTTCAACATCATTCCTCAAGTATTTTCAATGGATTGTTTTGTATAGATCCTACAAATATTACAGTTCTCCAAACCACATGCCTCATATTTTGCATAGATATGATTCCCTCTCCTTCCCCCGTCATTCCCATTGAATCTATTATATAATTTTTTTTATAAAACATTGCCTGAATGATATGATATCTAATCGATTTGCAAATCTAATCAGATTGATTTATTCCCCTTTATTCCCAAAGGTTCCTTGTGTAAGTTTCAAAAGAAAATCAATAAGTGCAAAACAACTCCCTTCTAATATTCATGCCCTTGATGCCTTCATCAGTAAGTACTGGGAGATGCAAAAATCCAAATGCAGATTTTCATGCTCAGATGAATCTCTCCTCTCCCCATTATCCCTCTTTACACCCTACATCTATATGAAAAGGTTCGCTTGACTTTGATACATCACACACCCCCCCCTAAAAGCTAAAAATTATCCGAAATAAATATATCTATGCTATAGATATCTAAATACAACTTCACTATTTCCCCAAGCTAAAATCCAACGATGCCCAAAAGAGCCCATACTCCCAAAACTCTCCTGCCTGACCTTTCCCTATTAATTTGCATCCCCAAAAGTCATTCCTGATTTATGCCATTAATGCGGTCCAATTGTCATTGGCCTGTGTAGCTGCATAAATCTGGTGCCATAGCTTCACTATGCAAACATATGGGGTACGTCTACCTCCTCTATGCCTACCATGAGAAAATGATAGGTGGTGAGGGAGAGAGCTCAAAAAAAACTGACACACACAAGCTTCGAGTCACTCAAATGCTTGATTTTCTATTACATTAAATGGGCTCACTGCTCAAGATATTAATTTATTCAGTGATTTAATTTTTCCACTCATATATGAGTAGTATGCAACACAAATTTCCCATATCTGACTCACCTCAGTCTTCGAGGAAATCCACTCAAAGATGAAAGATAAATAAACAAATTTCTTAATAGATTTACAGTTTCATAAAATCTTTGTGACGTGAAGAAATCGTATCCAAGGGAGTAAACTGGAAGGTAAGAGTTGGTAGTAGTTTTAAGACATGCATTGAATCAAATTAGTTACTATTTAATTACTTCATAATCATTTCTAATCCTTCTGTTTATTTACTTATTCCTTTATTAGCTTATGACCATGAAAGTTCAAAATTCTAACTTATCAAAGATAAATCCATGATCAAGATCTTGTATTATTCTCATAATTTAATCTGTGTATTTATTAGACTACTTTGTGCCTCTCCTAAGACACCTTGATCAACCCATTGATATAAAATAAAATATGAAAACCATCACTCTTTTTATTCAATAAAATACTTTGACAACGATTGTGTAGGGTTATACTCCCTTGAGGGCACTAATAGAAATGTGGAGATGAAAGTGATATTTGAATTGTTTACTTTATTTTTGAGGATTATAATTAATGCATTGTATGCATTTACACACAAGTACATAGATACATATTAAGGAAATTTGAGGTGGGAATTTAGTTGAATTCGAATTAAATCATTTAATTTAGGTTAGGACAGTTATACAATTTCTAGGACCATCCTTGTAGCTACAATCTAGTCCAATATATATGTACATATATATATATAGTCACTCAAAGGGCATTGCCATAGGTTTTCAAATGAGGTAATGCACTCTATAATTATATGGTTGTTTATGTTTTCATCTTTTATTTATGTCTTCTCTATAGATGATCTTTTTAATAAAAATTTATAACTATTTCCATATCAATTCATATAAATTTTACTAGCATGATATATCCTTTTGAACTTTTTGTTATATCCATAGAATACAATAAACTGATAGAATATGGAGAATGGCACATGAAAAGTAAATGAGTCAAAGCATATAAGCATATAACTATGAATACAACTAATGGTCAAGAGAGAGGACAATAGTACATGTTAAGTAATTTTGTATTTTTAAAAGAATAATATAGTGATCTTTTCGTCTAGCCAATTAAGCATCGAATCACATAGCAATATAAGTATATAACAAGTAAATCTACCATGAACTCTATGTCATGGGGTAAATTGCTACCACATTCTAGAAAATTTCTACATGCATTATAGGAAGTTGACCAAGTGGCCTTACATTCTCCCCCCCATTGTATAGACTTCCTCTTGGAAGTCCTTAAAGATTGTGTGATAACCCCCAAGCAATATCACTCATAATCTTATTAAAATTACAATTATTACTCACTATACTAATCAGTAAATATACGATAGATCAAACATTGAATTATATAGATTATCCTACACCACATGAGTCTTGACACCACTGAGGAAGTGCCCTACATATAGTACACTTGTCCATTTAAATCTAAGTACAAAGGTTTTAATATTAGCCATAAAGTTCATAGTTTCAAAACATGTTCATCTAACTAGAGTTACACAACTATCAATAAAATCAAACTAATACCTTTTTCATATAACATAATTCGTTTCAAGGGAAATCACTCATAATACTCAAATTTTCTAAATATGTACTTAAGAGGACATTTTATCTTTCAACCATGACACTCAAACCGTGAATCTTTTACAAGAATTTATAACAATTATACTCTCATTACAATCAATCTCTAACTACCATCCATGTATTTACCAATTATTAGTTACCATGTAACCATAATCAATAATATTACAAAAGCATATTTCAAAACATGTTAGCATTCTTGGATACACATAAAAAAAATTGTTTTGCACCATAAACATCACTCATGATGTTAGCAATATATATTTTTTTAATGGTCAATCATGTCTCAAATTTATGAACTTCACATTTTTCCCAAATGTGTCCTTAAGAGAACATTTTACCTTATAATCATGGCACTCATACTATGTCTCAATTATGGCACTCATACCATATCTCAATCAACATTCACTTGCATCATTTGTTACTATCTTACGCACATAGTACATAGCTCTTCCCAATTGGGTGCTCCTACCCTCATACAAAGGATGCTCTTCCCAATGGGTGCACCTGTCCTCATACAGTCACATAATTTACAACATAAGGCTCACATAATGGGATTTACAAGGATGGATATTCATGGATACCATAGCAAATTTAGAAATATAGTCTTGAGGCCCTTCTCTAAGGAGTCCTCCATATAGATACAAACAATCATAGAATGAGGGGAAGAATGGATTAATGACCATCCCATACCGGTCCCATTTACAACCCCTTTCAAAATAATTCCCCAACACATCTACTCCCCCATACAACCTTCTAGGGAACCCCTTGGGATATGGAAATTTTACAAATGCCACATTACACCTACACTTGCCAATAGTTAGCGAAAACAAGAAAGCCTCAAACTGAGTAACTTAAAATCATAAACCAATGTTTCAATGAAATGGAAAATTATAAAATCAATAGAAAAAAGAAATAAAACTCAATTGTAGCTACATTGCAACATTCCAATCTTAATTAAAACAAAAAACAAAAGAAGAAAGGAATTAAATAATTCCATGAGGCACATTGGACCCTGACAACCTGTAAATGGCTAAATAGCCCCAGTAAAGGAATTTGAAATATCACACTGCTGGCGTACAATGAAATACATCTGTAATTAAGAAATTAACAACAATTCACATTCAATAATAAAATCTACACATTACGAGCACCATGTGACTATAGTAAGCCACCTAAGGGGAGGAGGGGAATGGTGGTTCTCTAACCACATAAGTATAATAGCATGCAAAAATTGGTGGTCCTTGACCACATAAATATGAATAACAGGTGGTCCCTGACCACATAAATATGTATCACTGGTGGTCCCTGACCACACAAATATGAATAACTAGTGGTCCCTGACCACATAAATATGTATCACTGGTGGTCCCTGACCACATAAATATGAATCACTAGTGGTCCCTGACCACATGAATATGAATAACTGGTGGTCCATGTAATTCCATCCTTTACCCATGGGTTATAGAAATTAGGGATTAGGTTTGCACTATGAACCATCAAGTGTGGCTCTCATATGTGCGGGAGTAGGCCATGGTCAACGTCCATGGGAGGATTACAACGACTTGACATAAATCCTTTATCAGGATTAGGGACAATGCCCTAAGCTTGTAATTTCCCAATGGGAGAACATGTGCCTCTCAACCCCTATTTTACACTAGCTGGCATCTCACTCCCGTAAGGGGGGAACCATACACTAGGGGTACACATTTAACATACAATTAAGTCTAACACAAAGGAATACATCACATTTCATTTAATAGAAACACTTACATAGTTAACACATTTACATAAACTCACAACTAGCTAGCTTACATAAAGGTCATCACAAAGGGTACACATAGGGGTTCGTACTAGACATCCACCACCCTTATCCCAAGTTAGATACCATGTATCTCATACTTGAGGCACAACACATTTACTGGTTAATTCACATGTCACAATACATATTCTCCAAGACATTCACCTTATACATACACACATTTCTCTTGCTCAATAGGGTTCTTCTCAATTTACTCATTTGCATTTGTTAACTCCCTCTTCATAGTATACAATCAAAATTTAACTGTCAAATACTCTTCAACTCAAAAATTAAAATTTAACACATATGAAACATAAACTTCTTTCCTTACCTTGTTTTTACTAGGTTTCACACCTCTTATTCATCATTACTATTAATTTTCAAACAAAACAAACAAAATTGATTATTTCTACATCAACTCCTAGTTTTCATTTCCTCTTCCTAGTATGACTAGGTTTATTATGTGACAAGTTTTGGGCTTCATTCTCATAAAACTCTAAATTTCTATACTCGTATTGCATGGTTTCTTGCTTTCAAGGTAAATGATTAAGTGTTTCAAGGTGATTATCTCTATGATTTCTACAATAGTATAATTATAGCTTAATCACCACTATATTAAATATTAACTTGAACATTTAATTTGTCCTTGAAAAGCATAAAATAAATATATATATATATATATATATATAATTTTTTGTTTTTACCTTTCCATGTTTTAAGTTTATATTGTATAGGACCTTTTATGTTTATCTATTCACATCCCCCCCTTTTTCCAATGCTAAACCCAACAACTACTCATAAAGATAAAATTTCCAATTTTAAGTATAACCCAATCAATAGCTATAGCCAAAAGGTTTTCCACATCTTCAATGCAAGAAAGGGAGGTAGTTAAATGCATCCTTAATGTTACTTCATTTGATGAGTACACAATTAAATTTCTAACATATTTTCCCTTTCTCCACTAGCTTATCTAAATTCACTTAATTTAATAACTTCTAACTTATATATCTCATGAAAATACACACATATATATTTACAACTAGTATCATTGTTTCATGAGAGAGAAACAATGTAATATAATGGATGGAATGTAAAGTATGTATTAAGAAATATTACACACATCTAGTTATCATCCAACAATTTCATTTTGTTTTACTTATCCTATAACATTGTAATAACATAAAATTGTATTTATTTTCCACCTTTTAAACCTATACTAACCTTTAAACCCAAGAGTGCACACACATAATGCACAAGGCATAGGTTAAAATAATATTTGAAATTGACTAACAAAAGTTGATTCCCAAGGATTTCCCACTTCTATGTGCTAATTAAAATAAATAAATAAAATAGGGTGTCATCTCAATTATTTTCAACAACTTACATTTAATTCAAGAACTACATTTCAACTTGACCCTAAACTTATTCACTTACCTTCATAAAATTCATCAATTGATTTTCCTTCTTAAGATTTTATGTATGCTCATAATAATATCCATTCACTTTCTAGAAGACAATAAATTACACTATTTTATCTCTTTCCTACCTCGTATAGGCAATCTATGTCTCTTATATTCCTAGTTTGATTTAATATTGTTCTTCCATCTAGAGAAAATGGTTACCTATGCTAATAGAGTTTTCTACGTGATATATCCAACTAAGACAAAATTGAAGCAATATTAAATTTTAGTTCAACTCAATAGAGAGATAGAGTTAAATTTTCTTGAATGATCATACAATATTTATGGTTATGCTCTAGAATGAAATTATCCCTTGATATCCTGGTTATTCATGCCATGCATTAAAATGGACCGCCATAATGAAAAATACTTCTATTTATGATTAGTGAAGAGGGCATAATGTAATCAACACAAAAGTGAGAAACCTAGATGATAAATTTCATAATTTAACCCTTCCCATCATTATATTAGAGAATTTTCCAGTACACAATCATGTTCGTTCCAAGGTTTACACAACAATCACCAAAATATTACGAAATGGAGTTTGAACCTACACAAGTAAAAATTATATCTACTTTAAGTGAATACACATGCATAGCATGTATTTATTAAAATCTCATTTCATTATCCACCAATTTATCTTGTTAAATGATCTCCCCTTTCTAGCACTCCTTAAGATTTACTAGGGAAAGGGCAAGGTAGAATTGATAATGACCATAACCCGATATGTAAAAGGGATCTAGCCTAGTCATTTAATTTTACTAAAATCATTCACCCTCCTTTAAAGGTCTTACGTTAAACAAGTATTGTATTGATTCCCCATCTCTATTTCAAAAGAATGATTGAATTACCTTTATTAGAACAATAAATAACACAAATCCATGTAATATGCACAAATTTATCTTACAATAGTTACAAACAATAGCTGGTGATGTAGAAATTTGAATTTTCAATTTTAAAAGTATACGGTTGAGATTTGTTCCCACAAAAAGTGGCTTGGGTTAAGTCTATTTTTCTAGATATAATCTAAAGTTAAAATTATAGATATAATGACATGAAATAAAAATCTAGAGACTATTGATGCAGGGGATTGAGATATGGGATGTCAAGCATAATTTAATACACAATTATATCATTTATAATTTAATTATTATATTTATAATGCTATAATCAAAGTGGATCTAAAAAATTAAATAAGATATAAATATATATTTTACACTATTACAAAATACATTAATTAATGTTTTAAAATTATATAATTCATACTTTAATTAATAATTAAATTGAAAAAAAAATCTTATAAAAAAAATTCTCTCTTTTTTAAACACTCAAAACTTTTGAATTGTATTTAAATTTATCAAAATATGTTTTTTAATTATATATTTAACATAAAAAATTATAAATTAAATATTTTAATTGACATTATATAACTTCATTTCAATTAAAAAATCTAAATTTAGGCATAACAATTTCTACACACTTTTCCAAATGAAAAAAGCTTTCACTCTATCAAAGAAAATGAAACATAGAAAATGAAAAACTTTGATTAACATTTTAAAAAGCTATCTTAAGAAAGTTAAATGATAATCTGTGGGAATTTTATTGAAATACCAGGGTATGGCCAAAAAGTGGTGATATGATGGGTATTTGTAGGGTATGTGGCTGATGACCTTTTTTTTACCCAAAATTGATGAAATGAAAAGGGTTTTTAAAGGAGATTCTCAGCTTTCCACCAATATAAATTATGCTTTACTTTGAATTTAATAAATAATTATTATTCATTTTCTATTTGAATTACGACTAAAATCTTGATTGATAGGCAGATTGAAAAACATCTATAGCTTTCAAACAGTATCACATTTTTAGAATCCAAAACATGCATCACATTCTATGATTTGCATACTATAGGATTAGAAAATGAAAAATTAAATTTCATTAGGTTTTTACCAAGGTCGCTAGACATACGAGTTTTTATATTTTTAAAAAGTTGTAATAAAAATTCATAATTAATTATTCACTTGGAAAAAATTACAAAAAATATGCATCACATCAAGACATGAGTCCTCTACTTATGTCTAAAATCTTATTAAAAAATATTATCATTTTATTGTGGTTAAGATAGTCAGACAACACCTACTTCTTATTTTTTCTGAAATTTCAAATTTTTACCGAATAGATTTAAAAAAACAAAAAAAAACCTAGTAGTTTAGAAAATACATTCAATTTTCTACAGATTCTATTCTTACATATTTTTGAAATAATATAGATAACTTATTCAATTTTTTACATCAAGTTGCCTAACTCTAATTTTTTTGAATTTTTTGCCACTTAAGAGCCTTTTTTTCCATGATGATCCTTCACATACCCACCATCTACTTGACCTCACCATTAAACTAAAAATCTTAACTTAACAACCAAGATATACTCTACTCCTTATAAAAAATATTATGAAAAAATATTTAAAAAAGAAATGTTTCTAGTCACATTCCATGATAATCACATAAACAAAAATAAAAAATCTAAAAATACAACCAAACACAACAGGATCATATAATATAATCATCCCTATAATTACATTACATAAGCCTTCATAAATAGTAAAGCATTAATAACCATGAAAATGCAAAACATTCATTTGAATTTTGGTTATCTCCTTCTCATTTAATCATAGTTGAAAAGGATGCATTAGTTTTAAAGGTATTAGGATTCCATTTAGTGAATTTAAATAGAGGGATATATCCCCTTTCCTTTAAGCTCAAAATAATTTGATGATCATTGTGAAGAGATGATGATTTTTACTTTTAGTGTCTTTGACAAATAGAATTATAGTGGGAAGCAATTGTTAGAGTTTTCTCTCTTAGTAATCTTTGTAACAAAATAGGTACATCACACACTCATGGAGTGTCTATATTTTTTCCTCATATATACCTTAAATCACCTCAAAATAGTGGATGTAAAAGAAATAAATGGGGTTACTTTTAATCAGGCATATGTCATAGATCTAACCACTAACCCCAATGAAGTCACACTACAATTAAATCCATATATTGTCATCTTTCAATCCCAAGATCATTGCCACCCACTTACATGAACATTTTGTATTCTTGTAAACTTCCTTCAAAAGAGGAAGATGAAGAGAAGGTTGCCCATAATGCACATCTAATAGGTTTCTTCTACCATATAAAATAATTTCATTTCAATAAATATTGGGGAAAGAAAGAAAGTATTTAATAGTTGTGCTTCCATTTTATCTCTTTTTTCATCCCTTTACTCTTTTACCCACAATTCCAAACATATTTCCTATCAACGGTCATGCAATCTACTTATTTTGAGGTCCATGCCTAGCAAACATATTTTCCAACTATTGTAAGTTGATGTCAACTCTACTAATGGATTCATGGAATTCCATGACTAGTTTGTAATCATGAAGAAAACCATTTCTCAAAATATATTTTTATTTAAAAATTGCACTTATAAAGGACATAATTTCTAAACGAGACTCCTCTACACCTCCACCTCTTTTTCTTGTTCCAATCATTTATGCATTTCACATAAGAATAACATTCATACTTTTAATTAATAAACATAAGTGCCTCTATTAAACATAATACACAATGGTAAAAATATTACTTGTAGAATTAATTATGTACTATTTTTAATCAACATTTTGGATTATGCTTAGGAATCCATAATTAGGGAGAGGAGAGTGAAGGAATTAATTGTAGAAAAGACCATAAAAAAATTTAGGGAGGAGGGAATTATAGGACGAACATGAGGAAGAGGAGGTGAAGAAAGAGAAAGAAAAAAGTAAATGAATGAAAAATATATAAGAATAAAAGAAAGTATATATAAATTTAGTAAAACATAACAATAAGAATAAATAAGTAAGTGTATTTGAGTATTTATATATAAGATAAGAATATATGAATGTAAAAGGATGCATATATCTACATATATAATCCTATGTATACCCATATGCAAATATAAGGAGATACAAATATACATGATATTGCAATATAATGTGTAAATATATACATTTATAGTCAATAAACACACATACACATTTATATAATTAATTTCATAATTGTATGGACAAATTGTATAATAGCATATACTAGGATATATAAACCTACATGTAAGAATGTGTATGCAAATAAATATATAAAAGAACATGAAAATGAGAGAAAAAATTAAATGATAGAAGAAGGAAAATAAAAGGAAGACTAAGAAATAAAAGATATGTAATATATATATATATATATATATATGTATATATGCATAATTTATATATAAATATATATACATATACACATATATACATATATATACATATACACATATACACATATACATACACACACATATATATACATATACAAATACACACACATATATATATACATACATACATACATATATATATATATATATATACAACTTGTGCTTATATATATATAAGCTATATGTATCTTGGGCTTATATATATAAGCACAAGTTGTACATACGAATGAAAATAGATGCATATATGCATCTATGCACATATGTTTGAATGTGAATAGAAGATAAGTATATGATATAAATAAATGTGAAAAAATATATGTAGATAATTATATGTAGAAAATGAAAAATAATAAAGATATGTTATAAATATATGTCTATATATTCAAAATTAAAAGAATATGTAAAAATATGAAAGAAATTGAATGTATATGTATATGGACATTTGCATATATACATGTATAACTATATATGTGTGTCTATAATGTATATATGTATGTATAAACATCTATATATGCATATAAACAAGTCTTATTCCATAAATATATCAGACAACTATGTAACACATACATAGATTTATGCAACTAAAATTTAAAAAAGAACCCAAATGATCTATTAAGAACAAGAAAAAGGAATAAATAACTATATATATTATTAATATATAAGCAATTTTATGTCTACTAATCATAGATAGATATAGAAATTAATGCCAAAAAATTATGGTTTTCTATTCATTTATTATTGTTTATAAGAGAAAAAATTATAGCCTGAATGGGTAGTTGAGTTGGCTTGGGCAGCGAGTTTGTGTTGCATTGGTTTTGGGTTTGACTCCACTCTTCAGTTTAAGAGGTGAGACTTCTTGCAAGCAGGGTTCTCTTAATTCTACAAAAGCATATGCAATTTTCATTAAGAAAGTGTAGTGCTAGCCAAGAAATACTAAGTTACCATATTCTTTAATTTCCTTCTATGTTGTCAAAATTAGAAATAAAAACCAACCCTATATATATATATATATATATATATATATAAAATTAAATAATTTATTTGAAAAAATGATCATACACATTTTTTATATCATTTATATATAATAAAATTTTATTTCATATAATTATCAAAAAATATAAATACATATTTTTAAAAATATTTAAATTTATTCTTTAAAAATATTAAATTAATTATTAAAAATTAAAATTATTACAAATAATTTAACATTATTATTTGTAAAGATATTTTACACTTGTTAAAATTTAATTATATTATATTTTAAAAATTGAATTATAAAAGTATTATATTGTAATTTAAAATGATTATTTTCTTTTAAAATGTTGGATAGGGTTGGATTGTGTTAAAAATATCATCTTAACTTTAAAAATAAAAAGATAAAAAAATAGAAAGATCAATCAAAAATATTTAGAAGCTGACTAGAAAATAGAAAATTAATGTTTCTCAAAATAAGATACGAAATCCTAAAAATAATTAAATATAAGTATTTTTGTTATAAAATATAATTGACATTGTAAAAATATTATTGTATAAGAAAAAAATATATAGATTTTTTTTTTGAAAATTTAGATAATTATATATATATGTATGTGCATATATCTATGTAAATATAAATCTAGAACATAAAAATGTAGAAAAAATTATATATGATTTTTAAAAATGAGTTTGAATGAATAATCACAAACAAAAATTTATTGATAGACAGAATCCACCATCAAATTTAGAATGTTTTGGATCAAACTTTCATGATAAATTAAAAAATCAAAACAAAACCATACATAAAAAAACACAGCTGGTGTTAAGGTCTTTGCCCTCAACTAAATATGTTGCTCTTCAATTGATTTAGCTTGATCAGATTTAATTTATTCTTTTGAAATATGTTGAAAGTCCACTGTTTTTCAAAGCCATTTATTTTATTTTTTACTAACTTTATTGATAAGTATGATTATCTGAAAATCTCTTGAATGTAAAATAGATATATTATTTCTCTTCATAAAATTTAAAACAACGTTGTTTGATTTAAAAAAAATCATTAGAAAAACGAAAATGGTGTTTTGCCCGCTAAAACGGGAAACGGTGGAATTCTATGTTAACCATTTCTGGTAACATAGATTTCCTTGGAACAATTATATGATCAACCATGAAAGAGCATTTTCAGGAACAAGGAAACCGAAATTTGTATGACATAAAAAAATTGACAGTTAAATTTAAAGAAATTTCTCTTCAAAAATTACCAGTTGGGATTGGCGAGGACACGAACGGCTTCGACAATGTCGGCGTCCTGAGCGGCCATTGCTGTTGGACAAAAGATAACAATACACGGTTTGATTGCTGAAGTTGACTATGGGGTCTTATATAGAAATCCAGAAGAAGAAGAGAATTTTCCTGGATGACGTTTTATTCTCAAATTTGAAACATAATTGCCTAAAGCAGGAACTTATGCTATTCCGCCCTCATACTCAAATCCACTTTCTTTCTTATCAATTTCTTAAAGATGCCCTCCATTATATGGAGACCTATCAGCCATTTCTTAAATTCGATGGGAGTTTAGAGTAAGTGTTGGACCATATGGAGATGGTAGCTAGTCGCAACATTCTCCACGTTGCCATGCTAATGGGGTCTACCAAACCCTAGATTATAGATTAAATAGCTTAGCCACAAAGGTAGAGAGGATTTTACTACACTTAGAACATAGGTAATTTGGTTTCAGTTCAATTGCAATTACTTGTCCCTTTAAATCATTGACATCTAGCTATCAAGTACTCATGGCTATCAATCAGCCTATTTGTTGTATCCTATTTTCTATGTTGCAACTTCTCTATATGTCGTATTTTTTATTTTACTTTTGTCCATCAATAACAACATTAAAAACATTAGAGAGGGATATTTATACCACCATGGATCAGATTTAAATATGCAGCAAAGACTCTTTGTTCTTAATTTATTGGTAGTTTATAAATATAATTTCAGATTGCAGAGGGATATGTGTAGTTATTTATGGGGTTATTGTCTATAAGATTTTCCGCCAAGTTGTAGAGTAATAGAAAATTGTAATGAGGTTTATGTCTATTAATTAATTAAGGGTCAAGATGGTGGCTTCTACCTCCTTTAATTTTAATTGTGATTTATTTATTTTAAATGTAAATAAACTTAAAAATTATATTATAATTAATATTATATTGTTGTAAAAAAAATAATTGATTTACATATTAGTTTAAATTTGTTAATTTAATAAAAATATTTATTAAAGTATGGTGGGAAGCTTGGGCACAATGCATGAATATCCATTAATGCATCAAATTGTTTTGGAATAAGTTAAATAGCATTATTGGTAGGTGACCGAAGAATGAGTCATCAAAGTAGAGAAGCCTACAAAAGGATGTTATAACATGTAAGGCATGTGTGACATTAAAATGTTAAGGCTGATTTGATATAAGTTTGGTGGACAACATAGGAAAATATGTGAGACCAACTCGGGTTGATGATCTCTTTATAAACATTGTCCAAAGAGAGAGTCCATGTTTTTAATTTATAACCATGAATTGGAAAAGTGGGGGTACAATGTCTTGATAGAATGCATTGAGGAGACCACAATAATGTAAAAAACCCCTATCCTCATCTTCTTCATCTTTAGATCCATTTTCACTCAAGCAATTCCATGATTATAGCTGAAGGTTTTAAGCTCTAGTATGATGTTGAGGAAAGACATGGTTGAAAATTTGGTTAAGAGTTGTCATCCACCTAGTGGGAATTGATAGGATGAAGAAGGTTCTCATCAGAAATTAAATTTTTATTTAGTCGACATGTGGTTAAATCTAGAATAAGAGGCATTGGTGTTGGCTAGACCATGGTTGCCAAGCTCATGTATAATGAAGTTTTGATGATTTCATTGCTACTTTCATTGTATTTGTTATCCAAGAAACTGATGTGGAAACTATTAGGACTACTAAGTATAATGCGGAGTGCACTTATGATAGCTCCTTGGCCCTTATCACTCTAGCTTGGGTTATAGATCCAACAAGGATGAAACCCATGATAATTATAAAAAGTAGAAAGAAGTGGACACCTTAAGATGTCCTCCATTATATGAAAATCTAATAGATCATTTTATATTTAGAACAAATATAAAATACATTAATTAAAGTTTTATATATATATATGATTGAAAAGATATATATAAAACAACCGGTTTGATTACACAAGCTGAAATGCCATCTAGTTTGATTTTCCAACAGGAAAGAAGAGATTTTTCCACAAGCATAAACTTTGATGAATGACATTTTATTCTCAATTTTGAAACATAACTGCCCAAAGAAGGAACTCTATTCTATTTTTCCACTTTACTTTCTTTCTGATAGAATGAGGGTTGGATTGAGATAATCACAATCTCAATGCTTTGGGTCTCCGTTAGACAACCCCTTGGTGTTTCACTCCACCACTCAACCTATAGGTCCTAAAAATGAATAGGCACCCCAGGTCATTTGCCAACCCTGCTATCAATTCCAGTTTGCTGCTGCTAAATAGTTCTTGGTGCTTATTTGCCAATTTACTGCCTCCAAAGAGTTCTTGGTGCTTTCCTCATACACTCAATCTAGCCCTTAATTCTTATAAAGACTAGTAAACCTCTAACATCTTCCAATTTGCATACAGGGGTGTGCATGGTTTTTCAAGGCCTTAAAACAGTCAAGACAAGGTTTGCACAAGCACAAAACTCAATTCTTCCATTGCTTTTCTCATACCCTAGGTTAGGGTTTGGAGAGGTTACAAGAATTAGGCCTCTTCACACAAAGAAAATACTTATCACTCCTCTCTTTCACCTTCTCAAGTAAAGCTTGCTTCAGTCACCCTTTCTCAAATATGGAATGCTAATAGATTTTTAGGATCTTGGACTATTTGTTGTCTGTACAGATAGTGTACCCTGTTCTTGCAAGAACTAGGGTTTTCCTTGGTGCTTTCTTGGAGTGTTTAGCTTGTTCTAACCTCCAAAAGATCAAAACAAAAACTCTGCTCTCTGGTCTACCATAAAGAAGGTCCCTACAATCACTACACATTATGCATTGTCAAATATACAACACCCCTGCCATGCTTTAACAGTGTAAAGACTGTCTTTTCCAAGCCAGGCAGCTATAGTCTCGCTTAGGAAAAGACATTGGGCATGGTCCAAGAACTTCTAACATTCCCTACTACTAACCTATGTACAAATAAGGATCTTGGCCACCTTTCCAATGTTCCCATGCTTGCTGGCACAGAAAAAAAATGCGGCCTAAGACCCCATTTCACCACTTTCAGACAAAACAGAAATAAGAGACAAAAAAACAAAGAATGTACAAGAACAATAAAAGTGATGGATTTTCTAATTAAAATGCCACTATTCTGATACAAAGATATTTTCTACACAATAGAAAAATCAAAAAATACTTAACATAAATCCTCTGCTTGTTGTTTCTAACGCAAGAACAAAAAATCTATAATTTTCACATTAAAAAAACGTTGTTCTTCTTCTTTTAACATCAACTGCCAATACAAAAAACATCTAACCCCCTCCACAAGTCGAGATATTTCTTTTACATGATGAGAAAATGGTTAGGTTTGCTGTTTCGGCCTCAAAAGTAACCAAACAATGCACGTTTGAAAACACACTGTGTTTTGCAAACATAACCAAAATCTTAGGAATCCACCCCCCCAAAGATTCCTAACTTATTCAAATTTAAACTAAAGCTTTAAAAAGGTCCCCTTACACCTTATCAATGGTGTTTTAGACCTTACATAACAAAACAAAAAAAATTAAAAATAATACATTAAAATTATGCTTGTATTTTGGGTGCTCCTACACCATTCTCCCCCTCTCAGCACAAAGACTACGAACTGGAAAGAGGGATCAGTTTCAGGTCAATTCCAAGCTTCTTGAATTGATCCTCTTGGACCCATGTAGCCCCTGAATCGGGTTTTCTCTTCCACTTGATAAGGTGTTCCATGTATACATTATTCCTTGTTGATTTTTTCACCTTGGACTCCAAGATCTGCTCTGCCTCAAGCTGCTCTTGATTAGGTAGGGGTACATTGCTGATGTCCTTGAAGACCTCATGACTGCTCTGAACCTCATCACTAACTGTGCCATTATATTTGATCAAATCAGCAACGTTGAAGACTAGAGATATACCCAAATCCGATGGAAGTTCTACCTTGTATGCATTCTTTCCATACTTAGCTAACACCTTGCATGGTCCTACCCTCTTCATTTTAAACTTGGTGGACATCCCCTTCTGCAATCTGGATTTGTTGAGGTGAACCATCACATAATCACCCACTTGAAACTGCACATCTCTTCTTGTCTCATCAACTTTATCTTTCAACTTTTGTGTTGCTGCTATAATTGTCTTCTTAACCTACTCATGAATCTCCTTCATGGTTTGAGTGAAGTCTTCTGCATGTCCACTTCTATTCTCCATTGTTCCAAGGTCTCTGAGCTCACAAATTCCTCTTGGATGCATCCCATATACAACTTCAAATGGACTTTTTCCTGTAGTTCTGTTCACACTATCATTATATGCATATTCAACTTGGGAAATCACCATATCCCAGGTCTGCCCATACTCCTTTGTCAAGCACCTCAATAGGTTACCTAACACTATGTTAACCACCTCAGTTTGACCATCTGTTTGAGGATGGTAAGCTGATCCAAATGACAAATTAGTTCCCAATCTGCTCCACAATGTTTTCCAAAAATGGCTCATGAACTTCACATCCTTGTCTGATACAATGCTCAATGGCAATCCATGGATTCTTACAACTTCTCTGAAAAATAGATGGGCAATATAACTTGCATCATGTGTAGTCTTGCAAGGAATAAAGTGACTCATCTTGCTAAATCTGTCCACAACTACAAAAACATTGTCAAAACTAGTTTTAGTCTTGGGAAGACCTACCACAAAATCCATGCTCACACACTCCCATGGTCTGTTAGGAATAGGCAAGGGTTGATACAACCTAGCATTGCTAGCTCCCCCTTTGGCTTTCATGCAAACAACACATTGTTCAACATACTTTCTGACATCTCATGCTAACTTAGGCCAGTAATAAAACCTTTGTACCAACTCTAAAGTTTTGTTAATACCAAAATGCCCACTAAAACTGCCATTATGTTTTTCTTGGATCAGATTTTCCCTCATTGATCCTCTTGGGACACATAACAGATTTCCCTTGAATAACAAACCATTTTGCAATGTATACTCAGCATATTGACTGTGAAAATGATTTGCAAAGTCTGAACATACCTTGTAGGCCTCGGAAAAGTCTTCATCATCACCATAGAGATCTTTAAAACTTTCTAATCCAATGCTTTTCAGCTGTATCTCTTGGACTGTCAACATCCTCCTGCTTAATGCATCTGCCACTTTGTTTTGCTGTCCCTTCTTGTGCTTAATGGTAAATGTAAAGGCTTGAATGTACTCCATCCATTTCAAGTGCCTATTGCTTAACTTCTCCTGGGTATTGATGTAACTGAGTGCCTAGTTATTTGTGAAAACCACAAACTCTTTGGGCAATAAATAATGCCTCCACTTCTTAAGGGACTGCACTAAAGCATAAAGTTCTAGATCATAGGTGGAGTATTTTTTGCTTGGCTTCATTGAGTTTTTCACTAAAGAAGGCTACAGGCCTATCTTCTTGACTAAGGACTCCTCCTACTGCTACTCCATTTGCATCACACTCAACTGTAAACAATTTATCAAAACTAGGCAACAAAAGTATAGGTTGGGTTGCTACCTCTTGTTTCATCTTTTCAAACCCTTTATAAGCTTCTAAAGTCCACTTAAACTTTTTTTTCTGACCACCCTTGATTGTATCTAACACTAGTGCACATATACCACTAAAATTCCTTATAAACTTCCTATAAAACTGAGCCAAACCATGAAAATTTCTTACCTCAGTTGCTGTGGTTGGTGTAGGCCAGTTTAGGATGGCTTCCACCTTACTTGGATCCATCTTCAGTGTTCCTTGGGATACCACAAAGCCTAGATATACAAGCTCTTGTTTGAAGAACTCATATTTCTCAAGGTTGATTGCCAACTGTTCTTCTTGCAACATTTTGAGTACCATCTCCACATGCTTCAAATGTTCCTTTGCTGTCTTACTAAAAATCAGTATGTCATCCAAGTAAACTACCACAAAAATCCCTGTGAAATCCTTAAGCACCTCATTCATTAGCCTCATGAACATGCTAGGGGCATTTGAAAGGCCAAATGGCATCACTTTCCACTCATATAAACCATCATTTGTCTTAAAAGTTGTCTTCCATTCATCACCTTCCTTAATTCTAATTTGGTGATACCCGCTCTTAAGATCTAACTTGGTGTAGAATTTTGCACCTCCAAGGCAATCCAATAAATCTTCAATTCTAGGTATTGGGAATCTATACCTAATAGTGATCCTATTAATTTCTCTAGAATCAGTACAAAGTCTCCATTTACCTCCTTTTTTAGTTGCCAAAACAACTTGGACTGCACATGGACTAATGCTCTTTTGAATTAGACCTTGATTCAACAATTCTTCCACTTGTCTTGCCACCTCTTGGTTCTGCTAAGGTGTCTTTGTATGCTGCTTTGTTAGGAAATGAGGCTCTAGGTATGAAGTCAATTTGATGACTTATTGCTCTCTTGGGTGTAGAGTTGATGGTGTTCCATCACTCACTATGCTCTTGTATTTGTCAAGCAAGTTTTGACCCTATGGTAACACGTCCTTTTCAGATTTTCCTCTTCTTTGGGCTGCATCATGATCACATAACCTTCATTCCCTTGGTGTAGATCCTTGATGAACTCCTTACCATTGCTCAACATAATGTTTGGAACCTTGGACTGCCCTTCATAATCCTCAATCAACGATTACAGCTTGAAGGTTTTTCCATCCTTCTTGAATTCTATGGTATTTTCCTTTCCATGATATACAACACCTCTATCATATTGCCATGGCCTGCCAAGAAGAAGATGGCATGCATCCATGGGCAGTACATCACAAATCAGCTTGTCTTTGTAGCCTCCAATCGAGAATTCCACTGTAACCTGCTCATTCACTAAGACACTCTACCCTTTGTTCAACCATGTGACTTTATAGGGATTGGCATGATGCACCTTCTGCAATTTTAACTTATTTACTGCCTCCTCAGAGATTATATTGTCTATAGAACCAGAATCTACAATAACCTTGCATACTTTGCCAAGTATTTTGCACCTCTCCTTTGCTTGGGTTCTTCCTTAACTGGTTGTCTAATCAAAACCCTGTTGAACATCAGATTTTCACCTAATTCTGATTCTATATGACTAATCTCAGGTGTCTTTACACTCATAGTGTCCTCTTGTGCATAAGCTACTCTTTTCTCATTGCTAGATGAAGCTTTCTTCGAGCACCTATAAGCTGGATGGCCTAGCTGATTACAGTGATAGCATTTCATGGTGGAAAAGTAGGAGTTATTTCTACTTGCTTCTCTACCTCTATTTGAACCCCTTGAGGTCCTCTTCGTCTATTAAATCCTCCTCTTGATGAGGTTTCACCTCCATGCTCAGTAAGCTTTGATTCACCTTGGTTTCTTTGGTCACCACCTCTTCCTTGGTAACCTCCACGTCGTCCTCTTTGATCTCTGCCTCTTCCTCTGCCCTTAGAGGATTGATCATGCTTCCTTTTATTCCTTTCTTCAATCTTAATAGCCAGCTGATAACACTGGTGGACTGTCTTGGGGCTGAGCAAAGCCATCTCTTCCTGTATATTCCACTTCAAACCATTGAGGTACCTAGCCACTTTTAGGCTCTCATCTTCTGCCACAATTGATCTCAAACAAAGCTTCTAAAACTCTTCCATGTAGGTGTTTACATCTTGGTCTTTTTGTCTTAAACTCTGCCTTTTCTTATGGAGTTGAATTTCATAGTCATCTGGCATATAGGCTTCTTTCACTTTAGCAACCATCCTTTTCCAGGTTGATATAGGTTGCTTACCTTCTTTCTCCCTTTCAGTCTGAACAAATTTCCACCAAGTTAACGCTGATCCTCTCAACCTTGATTTTGCAACCTTCACCTTCTGTGCTTCTATGACTCCATCACATTCGAAGTGATTCTCCATTCCATCTATCCAGTCCAAGACCAAATTAGGATCCATCTTTCCATGGAATAGTGGTACACCCTCAAGTCCTTTTCCACTCAGTGATTTTAATGCCTTTAAGAAAGGCTCCTCCTCGAGAACAAGATCAAGTTCAGGGACTTTGTCTTCCTCTGCAACCTCTTCCTCTTTTAGCATTTTCCTTCCAATTTCACCTTGTTCAGTGCTTCTTCAAGCTGTTCTATTCTTTCCTTTAGAGATTTTTTATCCTCTTCTTGCTCTTCAACCATCTTGGCTAACTGTGCATTTGTCACCATCTTGGGCAGTTCACTTGATTCAACTTCCTCTGACATATAAGCTACTTTCCCAAATCTTTCACTGCTCTGATACCAATCTGATAGAACGAGGGTTGGATTGAGATAATCACAATCTCAATGCTTTGGGTCTCCGTTAGACAACGCCTTGGTGTTTCACTCCACCACTCAACCTATAGGTCCTAAAAATGAATAGGCACCCCTGGTCGTTTGCCAACCCTACTATCAATTCCACTTTGCTGCTGCTGAATAGTTCTTGGTGCTTATTTGCCAATTTGCTGCCTCCAAAGAGTTCTTGGTGCTTTCCTCATACACTCAATCTAGCCCTTAGTTCTTATAAAGACTAGTAAACCTCTAACATCTTCCAATTTTCATACAGGGGTGTTCATGGTTTTTCAAGGCCTTAAAACAGTCAAGACAAGGTTTGCACAAGCACAAAACTCAATTCTTCCATCACTTTTCTCATACCCTAGGTTAGGGTTTGGAGAGGTTACAAGAATTAGGCCTCTTCACACAAAGAAAATACTTATCACTCCTCTCTTTCACCTTCTCAAGTGAAGCTTGCTTCAGTCACCCTTGCTCAAATCTGGAATGCTAACAGATTTTCAGGATCTTTGACTGTTTGCTGTCCGTACAGATAGTGTACCCTGTTCTTGCAAGAACTAGGGTTTTCCTTGGTGCTTTCTTGGAGTGTTCAGCTTGTTCCAACCTCCAAAAGATCAAAACAAAAACTCTGCTCTCTGGTCTACCATGGAGAAGGTCCCTACAATCATTGCACATTATGCATTGTCAAATATACAACACCCCTGCCATGCTTTAACAATGTAAAGACTGTCTTTTCCAAGCTGGGCACCTATAGTCTCACCTAGGAAAAGACATTGGGCATGGTCCAAGAACTTCTAACATTCCCTACTACTAACCTATGTAAAAATAAGGATCTTGGCCACCTTTCCAATGTGCCCATGCTTGTTGGCACAGAAAAAAATGTGGCCTAAGACCCCATTTCACCACTTTCAGACAAAACAGAAATAAGAGACAAAAAAACAAAGAATGTACAAGAACAATAAAAGTGATGGATTTTCTAATTAAAACGCCACTATTTTGATACAAAGATATTTTCTACACACTAGAAAAATCAACAAATACTTAACATAAATCCTCTGCTTGCTGTTTCTAATGCAAGAATAGAAAATCTATAATTTTCACATCAAAAAAATGTTGTTCTTCTTTTCACATCAACTGCCAATACAAAAAACATCTAACCCCCTCCACAAGTCAAGAGCTTTCTTTTACATCATGAGAAAACGGTTAGGTTTTCTGTTTCGGGCTCAAAAGTAAACAAACAATGTGAGTTTGAAAACACACTGTGTTTTGCAAACATAACCAAAATCTTAGGAATCCACCCCCCAAAGATTCCTAACTTATTCAAATTTAAACTAAAGCTTCAAAAAGGTCCCCTTACACCTTATCAATGGTGTTTTAGACCTTACATAACAAAAGAAAAAAAATTAAAAACAATACATTAAAATTATGCTTGTATTTTGGGTGCTCCTGCACCACTTTCTTATCACATCATTATGATTGAAATATGTCTTTCCAATAACTGACTTTTACTCTTTCATAACTTGACTACTATCTTAAAATCATTTTTTCCTCTCCATTAATTACATCAGGATGTTCCTTTAATGGTCTAAGTCCCCCATTAATGGAGCCTTCGTAAGCAGATAGGAGATAATAATGACTCAACTCAATAATAATTTGATGTTTTTCTTTTGGGACTTTGACATGTTCATGCCTCTTTTTTAAAGGAAATAATAGGGTGGGTAGCAAACATTGTCACATCTGATCATTGCTTCAAAATACCAAAAGAGAGATGGCGCTTGAAGGAAAATTGATTGATGGGCATAATTTTCTTGCAATGCTCAGATACCAATCGGCTTCCCATAACTAGATTGGGGGAATAATTAACTAATGGACATGAAAGACCATGCGCCAACATGAACATTAATATGTAATTTGTAATGAGGTTAAAGTCTAACAATATGCTACATCAAGCTAGAGCTACACGGGGGTTTAGAGTAGGTGTTGGACCAAATTGAGGTGGTGGCTAGTACCAAAATTCTTGATGTCGCTGTGCCAATGGGTTCCACCAAGCTATAGATTATAGATTTAATAGCTTAGACACAAAGGTGAAAAGGATTTTACTACACTTGGCTTGGTTTCAGTTCAATTGTATTTCTATATATTTTGCATCACATTTTCTAATATGCATTTTCTATATGTCATACTTTCTATTTTCATTTTGACAATGAATAAAAACATTAGAGGGGTATTTATGTGATCGTGTTTCATATTTAAATATTCAGATGAGACCTTGTTTTTAATTTATTTTTAGTTATGTAAATAAATTTTTTATAAGAATAGTGTTGCAAGTTTGAAGGTGTTATCATTGATGTCAATAGGATGCCTACTAGCTAGTGTTGTCATTAACGTCAACTATATGTTGAGGATATTGAAAAAATTGTAACAATGAGGAAAACGGGTTGTTGTAGGTTGTGTGCATGTGTAATTGAGATGTTAAGGAAGTGTTGTGAGTACATGGAGCTATATTTATGTTTCAGCGTTTGGAGATGAGTTTGAGGCCATCAAAAGTAAATTGAAAACTCTAACCCTGAAATTTTATTATAATCAATCTACCAATTTAGTTTTTGATAAAGGAAAAAATGGGTTTTACAGGGACCCGAAACCACAAAGTTTACAATTTATCTATGAGATGTAATCAATCTCATAATCTAGTAATCTAGTAATTTAGTTAATCTTACATTTTAAAATGAAATATAATAAATTTATTTTGACCTTGAACTAATTTACTTATCTATGAGTGGCTTTTTTTTTAATTTGGTTGCTCATTAATCAATAATCTAACCTAATAAAGATGCATCCTGCTATTGGGCAAGTGCATCCTAATAATCCCCAAACCCATAATTAGAAAGAGACCCACAATTTTGAAATAAGTGAGGTGAATATCAAGACTTCAAAGAATCACCCAAATCACCCTATGCCAGAGGTATAGTGTGTTGTTAAAAATTTTGAGTAAGTGAGCTAATGGACTATGCAGTCTCAACCTCAATGCCTTCTTTCAAAACCAAAGGGCTAGTGACATGCTCAATCTATCACCTAGTGAGGGGTTTTGATGCCTTGTTTTGGGAACATTGTTCCCCTACTCTATCCTATGCAAAACCCCCACCTTTACTCTCAAACTCTTGCATGTAAAAGTAATAAGGGATCTCATTGAGGACATACTCACAATAAAAATTCTTTTAAAAGTTCTATCGGACCTCATTTTTATTGCATGGTGGATGTTCAAACCCATCCACCAAATATTCAAAACATTATACCTTAACCCTTCATGGTGGTACTAATGGATAGGGAACCTCCTCCAACTACTATATATTGGTGTATTTGTTTGTGGGTTAGTGAACAATGCATACAAGTCATATTTCAATACTTATTTTATTTTATTTGTTAGTAGCATAAATTTTCAAAATAATATTTGTCTTGATTGTTCCCTCTTTCTTTACCAAGTATTAATTTGGTCACTCATGGAATCTATGTGAGAGATGATAGATTCTAGTCATGTGGCTAGGGTAAATCAATGGAAGGTTTTTTCTGATGGATCTCTAAATTTTTTAATTATTGTCTCAAGATCTCTCTTTTTATTTTCTATTTGTGATAACATGTTTTCTTGTGTCCTAGGCGGATATCGAAGAATTATTGGAGGGGTTTATATTGGATTTTAGTTGCTAGATATTTCATGAATTGGGGAATGAGAGTTTTCATCAACTATTGGGGGATTTTGATTTCCTATAAATTAAACAAAATTTAGTCAAAACTATTTCTATCTAACTATTTTAAAAAAATTACAGTAAAAGTGAATAAAAATTTCTTCCTCAACTTTGGTGATATCGTGGCAATATTTTGTGGTGATTTGACAACAAATTAGTGATGAAATGATTTTGTGGTGATTTGACAACAAATTAGTGATGAAATGATTTAACAAACATAAGCGGGCTCATCAAAGGTTTCAAACTACTATTTCATAGGTTAGAGACAAACTTTAATTGAGATCCGCCTCTTTATGTTTTCCTTTAAATGTAAAGAAAAACATAAGCACATTATAATGCACTCACATTGTGACTTAGATAGGCCAAAAAGTGGCATGGTCACTTTTTAGTCCTCCATCTTTCTACATATACTCTTTGATGGATCTATATGTTGATGGTGTTTTTATGCACTTCTCAACATAGGCAGTGCGTAGGTGCACTACCTCTCTTGAAAGAAAATCTCCCACAATCAGATTGCAGAACACTATCCCAAGGTCTCTCAGGTGTCAGGTCATAACAGTGCTTAGATACCTCAGTAGTTTGATGTGATTTGTTCGAATCACAAGGCGGCCTTACGGAAGATACAAAGTGTGGACAAAAAGCATGAAGTTGGATCTTTGAAAAGGAGTCCTTAAGATAGGAAGCTAATATGCATAGGTTATAGGTTCAAACAACAGTCTTGGACTCCATCTAGTTATTGGATTTAGCTTTACAATGTGCAATGAACCTTGGTATTGTTCAATTTCTAAAAAAAAGGAAAAAGAGCGAAGGGAAAGAAAAGTTCCTAAGTCTGAAACTTGCAATGAATAGTGACAATGGAGTTCCTGCAATGGACAATTCCTTAAAACAATATCTCACTTAACCAGGGATTTCACAGTATCATGGGAATTGTGCTATCTTCTAAGGGCTGCAGATATTTCATCTTTCATCCAACACATACATGCATGAATCAAAGATAAATGTTTGGGGCAGCTTCAAATCAAGTCCAGGCTAACTTTGCATAGCTATCTACCTTCAGCAAACAGCAAAAAGTATGGACTAAGGGATCATCAACAAAGCAGGAATTTTCACAATCAGCCAACAGCATTCCTAAGATTCAACTAAATATAGCAAATAGCTAACTAAACAGCCATGAAATCTAAGCTAAACATCTAATATTGGAGAATGAATCAAATGACAAGAGAGAAATCAAGGAAATACACCAAGTCAATGATATTTCTTATAAATTTCTGCAGCATGCCTTTACAACAACTCAACTCTCCCTTTTGAAAATGAGGGGAGTGCTCTATTTATAGTTTTCCAAAAGTCAAATGAATGGCCAAGATTCATTACAATTGTGTGGCCAAGATTCATTACAAAATAGGGTTTCACCTACCCCCAAATAGATTTACAATTTAAAAACATATTTTGTCCCTTCCCTATTTTGTCATCTAGTGGATGACACTATTGCTCTTTTGTCCTATAGCTGATTATTGTCTTCTTAGCTGTAGCTACTCTTCAGGGAGGTCTTCTTCCTTGGTTGGGCAGTCCTCTTGCTCCTCGGAAGCTGCATGCTCTATA
>VDFB02005964.1:0-15271 GCA_007258455.2 Sequoia sempervirens | reverse complement strand
AATTTGACTTTATATTAAAGTCACTTTATTGAAATATTTAAATATTTAATTATTTGGCTTAATTATAAAGTATTTAATTACACTTTATAATATACATTAAAAGGTAATTTGAATTTATATTTATATTCATTAAAAAGGGGACGCCAATGATTAATTATTTTTCCTAAGTCAAAGTGCAAATTAAATCATTAATTTAAATGATTTATTAAAAAGGAGAATGGGTCGAATTTTTCCTCAAGGCAATATATACCTTTCACAGGCAAAATCGAACTATCATGTTTATTATTCAATTTTGTCTTCTTGCATCTGAGCTTGGGAGTTTGCAAACCCTAGGGTTTGGCGCATCTATCGTTTTTCTCGAGAACTAAAACTCTCTCGTAGAGATCAAAGTGCATCGAGGCTGTGAAATATCAGTTGAAGCTGGCACTTGGTGATTTCATCCAGAGATCACAGTTTGGGATTATTGAGTTATTTATTCAGAGATTTATAGAGGAAATCATCAGATTGTTAAGGCGACTTCATCACAAGGTTTCATTCAGAGATCAGGCATCTTTTCTTGGAGTCCGTACCATTATTATTGCTGCTGCAGACTGGCCGTACTACTGTACCTGCAGGCCGTACTTTATTTCTTCAGAGATTATTCTCCTGTTCTCAGATTCTGGCTCTCAGTTCTTGGCGTGGGGTTTCTCTTGGGCTATTCTTGGAGATCTAGCATTGTATTCAGAGTCCGGAGAATTCATTCTTATTACTGGCCGTACCATTCAGCATTTAATGCAGCCGCCATTTTAAATACCAGGTTTTTTGTTAAAATTTCAAGTATTGTTTTCTTCATTCAGATTTTGGCGTTGTAAAACCTTGAATAAAATAATATGTTGGTGCGCTTGTGTTCCCTGAGCAATATTTGAGACTTTCTATGCATTTTGGATTTATTTAGAATTTTATAGCAATTTCTTGTAAAATCGCAATTTGTCATTATTTGCCTGAAAACTTAAAAAAAAAACCAAAAAATCGAAAACTTGCAAAAACCTTCAAAAAATCAATTAGGGTTTGAATCAGAGAACCACCAGGGTTCTGACACAGCCGCCTTGTTTGAGGGTTTATGACAGCAAAAAGAAAGGAAAACGCCTCTCTTTAGTGGTTGCTTTCACATCCAAAAGGGGCGCCCTTGCTACTGGAAGACTTCTAATCTGTTATTCGGTGGGAGAAGTTCATAAGTTAGTTTGTTTGAGCATTTTACTGGGGGCGGGTACTGTAGCACGTCACTATTCACAGTGATGTTTGGCTGTAAGTTAAATTAATTCATATGATGTATTTTGTTCAAACTTGATGCAAGTCGTCTATTCCATGTAAGCTCTTATATCATGAAGAATGCTTCTTGACTACCAATTGAGTCTTGTCCGAATTTTCATAAGTAGTTTGGTTTATTTTGAGTTTCTATTACATGCATATGCTTGTTAAATTCATGTGTATCATTGGCATCAAACATCAAAACATGAAAAACACAAAAGAGACAAATGAAATATTCCGAGCCAATTTTTTTCGTTTTTTCCAATTTACAATTTACAAGCAGTGCACCCGTTAAGGTTAGATGAGAAAACCAAAACGTGCAAGAAAGCAACTCTAACCAGAATGGCGCCGATGATGGCGAGCATTGGTCAGAGGATCTGAACAAACTGCTTAAGCTGTAACTCTAACCAGGATGGCACCGATGATGGTGAGCATTGGTCAGAGGGTCTTCTATTCTAATTGCAGAAAGAACTCAACGTCAAGTATGTGCTACCCAATCCAATGCGGAGTGAGGGGCGACCATATGACGGAGTGAATACAAGAAATTGCTGAAAGAATAAATGCCGAGAAAGGAAACTACTCGACACCCAGAATGTGCTTGCTACCTAGAGTGGGCAGTAGCTACCATAGGGCGGAGTTCTAGCTATTACAATAAATTAATTGAGATCGAGAATTACAACCAGATTTAAACAAGCAAGAATAACTGCCAGTACTACTGTCAGTCTTACAATTCAGAGCCTTTTGCCTGCCAATATCTTATGAAATTAGAAGCTCATCAGTACATCATATGAAACCACCTTTACTGTGCATAGTAATACCAATCAATAGCCTTCAAATGTTACAAACCAGAAATACTGATTTCTGTCACAAATCTGCTTGTTAAGTGCATGAATCAGCAACCCTAAGAAGTACTAAAATGCTCATATCTTCCCAGAGTGACCTTCTATTGACTTGAGACCAAATGCAATCAACTTCAATGACCTAGGCGACCAGCTTAAGACTCTATAACTTTTCTAAATGCTTCTATTTTATTTATTACGAATCCCAATGCATCACAAGAGGTACGGCCCAGCTGAAATGGTACGGCCTCCTTTTAAAAATTCATTTCTTAACAATAAAATCTGAAAACTGAGGAATTGAGGCGCCTACCCTAAACAATGAAATATATGTGATACCCAGAACTCTTTTTTTTGTATTTTTCAAGATATGAATTAAATATGCAATCTGCTGTATCAAAATGCAACTTAGAAAAACCTCTAACATGCAGAAAATCAGAAACTAAGGATTACAATGATGCTTATAATGCACGAACTCAAATGCAACTCACAGTACAATAAATCACCGCTATATGTTGTCTTGCAAACATGAAACGATGCCCAAACTAGGAGGTCTTCATCCCTCGAAGCAATCCAGAATCAATCCGGCAGCATAACGGTGTAATTTCCAAGATGAAGAAATGATGCACAAGACTCCTTTTTATAAGTTCCGTTTGACTTCACGAAACCCTAAAATCCAACTCAAGCTCAAACCCTAACTTTTCCTTCAATAAGGCGTCCTTTTCACCTTTAGCTCAATAATCATATTTTAATTAAAACATCACCTTGATAAATGCGCCCACATTAATTTCCTTTGACTTTGGGAAATTCACCAAATATTAATTATAACCTTAATGAAGGCGCCACCCTTTGAGTCCACCTTTTAAAACGACATTAAGTCATTCGACTAGGCCAAGGTGATAAAATAACATTTTAATTATAATGTTATTTTTAAGTGAAATGAGCTCGACTTCCCAGAACTGCATTCTGAAGCCCGAAATTGAATACGCCACTTGAATCAACTGAAGGGGAAAGTCAACTGCCTGATACCATCCTGATTATTGCCAAAAATAGAATTTACTAAAAATAGTAAATTCCAAAAAGTGCTCTGAATGCCGAGATGAACATACCACTGCGAAGCCCTCTGAAAACCCAGAAGGAATCCACCATTGAATCCACCATCTCTGAACAACGACCTCCTCAAAAATAGGAAACCCTAATTTATCTTCCGACTAGCCTTCGGGTTTCCAGAAAAAAGGCCAACGGTCACAAGAACAATCAAGTTTGAGAAGGGGACATTACAATCCGCCCTTCCCAAAATTGCTTGTCCTCAAGCAATACCACCACAACTCCAGTAGTTTGAAGACTAATCCATACGCAACAAGTATGATCCCTGGTTCCCAAATGCGTCTCAGGAAAAACCCACCATGCTTCCGCTGCGCCACTCTGATCACATCAATGAAAATATCATGCCCATGCTGCACTGACTCCCCTTGTAACTCCAAAGTGTTACCATCTATGATTCTCAAACTGAAAGATCTTAAAGGAAGGAAATCAAAATCATGCAACATCTCATGTCCACGATCCCCCGAATTAACAGTATCAACCATACTACTGTCAATCACCATTCTAAGCAATAGGAGAGATAGACTATTCAAATCAAAATCGGACTCCTCCCCATACCTCCACATGGTAACAAACGGGACCATGACTCCAAGTGTGACCCCTACAAATCTTCTTACAAGGAAGGAAGCATTCCTTTGCAAGAGCTCCACAAACTCATACTCATGTCTCCGCATAAAGCTACCATGCCTCATCTGAGTTATACTGGCACAACCATGAAGACTACAGAAAACAATCATAGTTCCAACCCAATGAGTCTCCGAATGGTGAACCAAAGCATGTGAGCTACTGCTGTCATGAATCAATACTGAGAGTAAACTGTCAAAGTTTACACCATCAACCATCATAAGATGAATTTGGAGAGTAGGAAAAGTGTGAAGGAACAAATAATCGCTGTCGATCAAGGCTAGGATCAGCATAATGCAATCTGATTCTTGAGTCCTACCCAAAGGAAAACAACACCACTCAAGATCCCAAACGTAAGCATGTGAGATGACCATCGAGCTGCAAGGTGACACCTCCAAGGTGGCTGGAAAACACTCTAGATCCATCTCCATGAGAAAACTACCACCCCTTTGATCAAGAGTGATGAACCAACTCTCCTGAATGCAAGAAACGCAACATGTAGGATGGCTGGTCTGCCTCAAACCAGCAAGCTCGAGTCTCAAAATCTGTCCTGGTCTTAGCCGGGAAACACATTCAAGAGCAACCAATTGCTCATTTCTCCAGCCCATGCTCAAAATCTCTCTCCAATCCATTTGTTGATGAACAAATGGAACCATCAAGAAGCTGCTAAAGAAAAGAACGACACCAAAAAGTCTGAAAATTTGATTCTTGTTCCTCCATAATTTCTTCTTTCCACAAACTGTATGCTCCATCAACCCTTGTTGAGAATCCCAAGCTTGAATACCCAACTGAAAATAATCTCCAACACTCCGGCAAGGAAACATAGCACATCTCTGAGTGCTAGTCAAAATCAAGTGCATACTTGTAAAATTGGCATCCCCTCTGATGAACCTTTGAAACCAAACCATGAAAACTTCAGAAACACTGAAGCATGAAACATAAGATGACTTCAAATTCAACTCCCAGAGCAGACTAGCATCCCTCAACCCAAGGAATGGATTGACAAGAGTGCAATCACCATATTTTGGTCCCTTTTCCAAAGTGAAGACTGCATCCTCAATTCCTCTTAAGCATTCTTTACTACTCAACATACGTGGCACATCGTCATGGAGTGATATCAAGGCATCCTTAGATTGGAGTTCACACTTGACCTCATGCTTGGTCTCTTCACTACTTGACTCTTTTTTCAAAACAAAGAGAGGATTGTCATAAGTTGCTTCAGCACCCACTTCAAAGAAGGGATTGTCGAAGACTTGGAAGCCATTCCTTACGTTTCGCTGCCCCAAATCTGCACATGCAACTTCTGACTTTCTTGAAATGCTTTCAAGATCAAACTCCTCTTGAAGATAGTCAAAATCTCCCATCACTTGCTTGATTTTTATAGCTCTTTGTGCATCCTCTTGCTCCTTGAAAAGTTTGAAATCTGCAAACTGGTCTGCAACCTCTGTTAGATCCAACTGAGTTTCTTCCAACTTGTCCTTTGTGGATTTAAGCTCCAAAGTGAGCTCATCAACCATACTCTCCCTTTCTTCGAAAACAATGAAGGCCTTCTTTGCAGATTCAACGGCATGATCTCTATCTTCAATCAAGCCTATGTACTCAGACTTTAAGGTCTCCAATGAGTCTCTGATAAGTTGCAACTTGGGCAGAGCAACCTCATATTTCACTCCTCTTTGTCTCTCTTCAAGCTGAGCATCCCAAATAAGCCCTTCAATCAGACTATGTGTGCGATCAAATCTAGATAGAGCTCGCACTTCATCTTCAACGGACACCTCAGGTTGGCCTTCACACTCATACGAATGCGAAAATGGTGAATTGCCGATAGGCTGTAACTGAAAAACAGAACTTCGTTTCACGCTTTTGCTGCCCTCATTGTTGCTCCAACATTCTTGTACTTCACCACCAACTAGTGGGGAGTGCTCAATGTCTAGGGAAACATCATACTCCACTAAGCCTTCAACCCGTTGATTGCAATCAGCTTCATGCCTTGATAAATCAGATTTATGTTTGGTAATTCCTCCAAACCTTTCATCTTCAAGAGCCATATGGCCCTCAAACTCTGTTTCCTCTTCCATGTTACTCTGATCAAACTTGAAAGCAGCCCCAAACTTAAGCATATTAACACCATTGTCTGCTGATAGAGAACCCTTATCGAGTTCCATTTCTTCATCCGGATCAAAGGGAAATTCATCCCATACCGGTTTGTCATCACTAAGTGCCTTCACACCTGGATCCCAAATGGTGAGAGGCTGATTGTTTTGATCACAAGAAGAGTGTTCTTTGTGCAACATTTGGAGTGTTGATTCTTGGAATAGGTCAACTCCCAAATCACTAACGCTGATGTCTTCAAAAGTACCTTCCTCCAAAGGTTGGGTCTGAAGTTCAAACTCGAAACCACCCTTAGCACTGTCACTGAAAGGAAGTAAGGAATCTTTAGAGCTAGCTGTTAGAAAATTTTTATCATCCTTATCTTCAATGAACCTATCATCTATAGGTATGTTTCTGATCTCATCATGAACAGTCATATGCATGCCATAAAGGTTTTCGTGATCACTTGTAATAAATTCATCTTGTGAAAACTCTTGAGGAGTTTGAGCAGCAACAAGAGGAAAACTATCTATCACTTACTATTTATAGTAAATCAGGCCGACAGGGGTTACTATTTTTGGCAGGGCACCTGGCTCAGCTAGTCTTCTCAGTTTCGACCCAGTTTGACAGTTTGTTGAGCAAACGAAGAATTACAGAGCATTTAAATTTGTCTTTTCTCTTTGAGAACATTTGGAATTGGAGAAACAAGGGTTTCTACAATCAGGTTTTGGAGAACGTCAACTCTTCAGAATCAAGCGTACTGAGGTTGTGAAAGATCAGCTGAAGCTTGCTAACAGGGTAGCTTTGTTCAGAAGTTACATTCGTGCTTACAGGGGAAAATAAGTAAGGGTTTGAAGAAGAAAATATTAAATCTACAAGAGATCAACTTCCAGCTTCATTCTTATTTCTCAGGCTATTGTACCTCCAGCCGTACCATATCATTTATTACTTGCAGATTGGAATTTTTGTTAGATGCTATAGTGGCGTGAACAGTGCCGCGCTACAGTACCCGCGCTACAGTGCCACGTGAACAGTACTCGTGAATAGTGCCGCGCTATAGTAAAAGTTACAGTGCCGCTACAGTATAATCCAGATTTGCAATGGTTCTATTAGAATATATTTATTGCTGATTGCTACAGGGGCATGCTACAGTACCCGCGTTACAGTGCTAGGTATTAATTATTGTGGATTTGAGCATCCGTTGGGGTTTTGCAGAGGTCTGGGAACTGGATGAGTTACAATTTGAGTTAAGTGATTTCATGAGACCTGCTGTTTGCTGCTGCTACGGAATTCTGTGCAATACTGGAGGTTATTCTGACATTTTAGACTTCTATACATGCTGTTCCAGGTCTGATATTTCCTTATATTCATTGTAACTTGCTTGAACTATCAAATCCCTCACTAGTTATTATATATCTCAGTCAGTTCAGCCTAACAGTGTTAGAGGGAAGTCTTGTAAGTTGTAAGTTACTGCTGTGTGAGTTCTGGGGGTGTTATCTTACCATGGCTGTGTGTAAATGATGTTCTAGATTGAGTCTTTTAATTGCTGTTCAAATTCTGGGTTAATCTAGATTGTGACAATAATGCCTACACTCAGAAAATTCACGAAATAATTGTTGTTCCAGTCATTGCTGTTAAGGGTTCAGATTTGCATATTTCCGGTATGAGCTCATAATTTCATGAAATGTAAAAGGACAAATCTGTATTACAGTCACTTGTTCCTTGTAACGGATATTATGGATTTGTTTTCTAGCCTTCATAGTACTATCAGCATATCTTTCATTTGAGCATTGGCATATGTTATTTGCACTTTCTTTATTCCTTGGCAAAACATCATTGAAAACTCAAGCAAAACCCAAACACTAAAAACATTGAATATCAAACAAAGGGCAGAAAATTGTGGTTGATTAGAGTCCACCAGGTGTGGGTTCTCACAGTGGTATCAGAGCCAAGATCTTGCCATCCTGTTGGGAGAACAAAAAGAAATTTGAGTTGCTACAATGAAATTCAATAGAATGGCCGAACAGTACAAGAGGCAATGTGAACATGAAGCTTCCATGCTCCATGAGGAATATCAAAATATGACGAATGAGTTTAAGAACGATGTTTCTTTTGACTCCTACTTGAATTGTGTGTTGGTTTGGAAACCTGGACAATTGGGTGTGGTTAATTACATTAGAAGAACAATGAAAGAAAAAGCAGAACATGCTATTGATGAAGGGATCGAGAAAGAAGCAGAAGTGCTTGTTTGTGGTTTGCAGCCCACAAATATGGAAGTGTGTGAAGATACTGTTATATTAGTAGCTTCTACCACGCCAGTTGAGCTTGAGGTGACTATGGACTTATTGCAGAGCGCCCAGTTGGCCCTTCAGGAGTCACAGTCATAGTTGGACGTGCTTACCGTGGAGTTGAGTTTGACACAGTCTCCACCAGTTGCAGATACAGTACAGTTACATATAGTGGCAGTCAGTGAGGATCATACATCCACGGGTTGTAGAGAGGATGTAGTAACATCCATGCCAGATACAGGGGCAGTTGACACAGTTGGGATGAGTACTTGGATTGAGAGCAGCAGAGGACCACATGTTACATCATCTTCACAAGGGACTCACAGAGTGTCATCTAGTTGGGAGTATGGCTCTCATATAGATTTGTTTCCCTCTCTTGGAAGCAAATCTGTTACTTCATCCCATGCAGCTGATTTTGGATGCCAACTTGTTTTTCAGAGTCAGAGGGATCAGCTGCTTGATTCAAGTGTTGTTAGTGATAAGCCATTGACAGAGGTTGGAGCATTTTACTGCGACTACATAGTGAGAAGTGCTCATCACTTTTCTTTTGGTCCACACACAGAGGACTTGATGATGCATCCGTGTGGATTGGCTCTAGGATTATACCACCCTTTGTGGGATGAGTATTCACCATCTTTAGAAGATAGGATTAGCGGCTGCGAGCGCCCGACTCAGCTGTTTGTGGGGGATTACTTGCAGGGACAGCTGTCAGTTATACATCATGCTGATATGTATCCAACAGGGTTTGCTACTTCTATGTCACAACGTTTTCTTATGGGTACATGGTTACAGGATGACTATGGTGTCAGTTGGCATGATGGTTTGATTTGTTATCACATCCATGGGAGTTTAGCGGGAGCTGTAGAGAGATATTGTGTTATAGACGCTTCCAGATATTTTTATTGCTATATGGTGAATGGATGTGGGGTTCGGTTGTTTTGGGATCCAGGTGGCAACAAGTTGGGCACGGTGTATTGGATGGGTCCCATTGGTTTGCTTCACCACTCCTGGCATGGTAAAGTTGAGATCAGAGTAGCGCAGAGGAAGTCAAAGGGTATTAAGCATGGCAGATTTCCATTTCGGGTTTGGGATCCAGGGATATTTTGCGTAACTATGTTTATGCTGGTGCTACAGGAGTCAGTTAGGGATGTGTGAGACATTTCACAATTCTTCTTTTGGGCCTCCCGAGGATTGGAGTTTCTTTGCAGTGGAGATTGCTTGGGGACAAGCAATTTCAAGGAGGGCGGATTGTAATGTCCCCATTTTGCGAGCATCAGAGTTCGTAAGGATTAGCCTATCATTTTGTTGGGTGAAAATTATGTAATCAGCTTTCGATAGATTACACAATTTGGACTTCAGCCACAGCTATGTGAGATGTGAATCTCTCCTCTCGGAAAGGGGAGGCGCCCTTCTTACTGCTAAGAGAAACAATAGTAAATCACACAAGTAATGACAAAATGTACATGAAATTCACGGAGTGGGGGGGGTGTGTTACATTCATCCTTCTCTCTTTTTTCAGAGAAGATGTTTACAATGCTTCACGTGTTGGAAGTTCCGAATTCTTGATAACTTGAAACGAACAACTAGCAGTAATGCCAATATCTCTATCTCATCAAAGCGAAGCGTAGAGATACCAGAAGTAATTAACAACAAACAAATAAATTAAAAAGGGAAAGCTCACGAAGGCACAAAGTCGTTCCGTAGCTTTATCAATGTCGGATCTGCATAAACGTACCGTTTGCTACGTTAGAAGCACAAAGTCTTCTTAGACGCAACAATTCTTCGAACAGCATGAACGATTACAAGCACAAAGTCTTGTAGATCATCCAACCAAAATGTCAACGAGCACGAACGATTACAAGCACAAAGTCTTGTAGATCTTTCGACAAAGTATCCAAGAGAATGAATAATTATAAGCACAAAGTCTTATAGATTATCCAACAAGAACATGCATGAGCATGAATGATTATAAGCGCAAAGTCTTATAGATCACTCAACCAATGATAAACAAAATAACAATGCAATCTAAATAATAAATGTAACACAAAGTTTACATCAACCACTTAGAGTCTTTCAGATTCCTCGAACTAATCACTACCAAATCGAATCAACTTACAAAAGTATCGAATCCAACACAAAGTTTGGCTTGCAATCCTTTCTTTATTGATTGAATCTCATTCACAAAGTATGAGCAGAAGTTTCACAAGTTTGCTTACAAAGGGCAAAACTTAGTTGCAAAGACTAAAAGATCCCGACAATGAAAATCCCTCACATTATATATAGAAGAGGGATGAGCAAAAGAAGGAAAGAGATTGAGAAAATCGAGGGAGAGTTAGGTGAGCGATTTTGGGAAATCTCACCTAACTTTGACCAAAGTCAAAGTGTAATTTGTTTTGAAAATATTACATCTTTGGACTTGGTGTAATTACAATTTACAATAAGACATTCGAAAATGTCGAGAAATATTTACAAGATGCATAATGGGATGCACCGGAAATGTCTAACACTGGAGAACAGGAAGCTTCTTCATGTTTCTTTGCTTGGGCGCGGAGTCTTCATACTTCTTCCTGGTCTCCTGCATGAACTTTTTATTTGGAAGAACCAAGATCAAAGGACATCACCTTCGGGATCACTTGACGAGATCTGGAGAGAAACTGCAAGGATGGTGAATCAACAGGCGTTAGCAGAAAAAGCAGCATTGGGAAGCGTGAAGCGAGAAACGATGATGGGAAAGCGTGGAGCGGATGAAAAGGCACACAAAACGATGCACAAAACGGAAAAAACAAGGTTTGGAGCAAAACTGGGAAAAAATGTAAGTGTTTTAAGAAAAAATTGGGAAAAGTGTAAGGGCGCCAAAATTCAGCGCCCTTACATCTCAGAAAAATGACTTTGATGCAGGGGCGCTAAATTTTAGCGCCCTTGCACTTTTCAGAGTTAGAAAATATTTCGACATGTGCAACATGTCAGGGCGCTAAATTTTAGCGCCCTTGCATTTCAGACATATTTTGGATAAAACAGATGTAGGGATGTATGGAAATGGCGCTCTGAGTTGGAAAAATTTGTCTGCATGGAGTTGCCATTAAAATTGGAGAATAAGGAGAAAGCAAGGGTAACAACTTACAAAGATGAAACGCGAAAAATGCTGGAGAGGGATGTCAAAAAACGTATTTGCAGTTTGAAGAAAACTCGCCCAGCATGAAGAGAGGAAGAACAAAAATCATAACAATGAAAATGGTGAATTAAAACACCTTTAAGCAAAAGAGAAAATCGAAAACCTAACTCAAGTCGAGCAATAAATTTAGGCACGAAAAGTGGCACGATTGACGAAAAATGCAAAAAAGATGAAGAAACGCGCCAGGGCCAGAAAAAGTTTAAGTGTAAGGAAAAAGTGTAATGGCGCTAAAATTTAGAGCTATTACATTTTTTGGAAATTTCACTTTCATGCAGGGGCGCTAAATTTTAGCGCCCTTGCATTTTCCAGACTTAGCCAATTTTGGCTTCAGGGCAGGGGCGCACTTTTTCAGTGCCACTGCATTTTTCGCAATTTGCTAAGTACGAACAGTGAAACTTCGCGAAAGATCTCGTTTCGAAGGTCTTCGCGAGGCGAACATGGGGGAATGCTCGAATTGACTATTCGAGACTTTGGAACGCATTTCGAGGTGGCTTGAAAATCATTTCACTATGCGTACCTGAACTTCACGAATCCTAGGAAACGGACAAGTTTCGTAGGGGGGTTATCCGTGGAATGAGCGCTGCTAGATTCCGTGATAACACATTTGACCCTCGTAGGCTAACAAATGTGATGAGAGGGTCTTCCTTGGCAGTTATCCAGAGTTTCAGGACCTTACTCCAATTGATTCAGGTTTGGGCCTTTGCAGGGACTCACAGAGTGATATTCAGGCACTTACTATTTATAGTAAATCAGGCCGACAGGGGTTACTATTTTTGGTAGGGCACCTGGCTCAGTTAGTCTTCTCAGTTTCGACCCAGTTTGACAGTTTGTTGAGCAAACGAAGAATTACGGAGCATTTAATAATAATTAAATGATTATTATTATGACTTTATATTATAAAGTCACTTTAAGTGAAATATTAAAATATTAATTATTAATGGCAAATTATAAAGTATTTAATACTTTATAATAAAGGAGCATTATTATTATTAAATGAGTATTTGTTACTCATTTAATATGGACGCCATTTATTAATAATTTGCCTAAGTCTCTAAAAGGGCGAATTATTATATTATTAAATGCAATTAAGTTGATCTTTTTGAAAAGGGTCGAACTTTTGAGGAAAAAGATATATATTTCTCTTCACGACAAATCGAACTCAATTATTGATGATCATTTGAATTTGTCTTTTCTCTCTGAGAACATTTGGAATTGGAGAAACAAGGGTTTCTGCAATCAGGTTTTGGAGAACGTCAACTCTTCAGAATCAAGCATACTGAGGTTGTGAAAAATCAGCTGAAGCTTGCTAACAGGGTAGCTTTGTTCAGAAGTTACATTCGTGCTTACAAGGGAAAATAAGTAAGGGTTTGAAGAAGAAAATATTAAATCTACAAGAGATCAACTTCCAGCTTCATTCTTATTTCTCAGGCTATTGTACCTCCAGCCGTACCATATCATTTATTACTTGCAGATCGGAATTTTTGTTAGATGCTATAGTGGCGTGAACAGTGCCGCGCTATAGTACACGCGCTACAGTGCCACGTGAACAGTACTCGTGAATAGTGCTGTGCTATAGTAAAAGCTATAGTGCCGCTACAGTATAATCCAGATTTGCAATGGTTCTATGTAGAATATATTTATTGCTGATTGCTACAGGGGCGTGCTACAGTACCCGCGTTACAGTGCTAGGTATTAATTATTGTGGATTTGAGCATCCGTTGGGGTTTTACAGAGGTCTGGGAACTGGATGAGTTACAATTTGAGTTAAGTGATTTCATGAGACCTGCTGTTTGCTGCTGCTACGGAATTCTGTGCAATACTGGAGGTTATTCTGACATTTTAGACTTCTATACATGCTGTTCCAGGTCTGATATTTCCTTATATTCATTGTAACTTGCTTGAACTATCAAATCCCTCACTAGTTATTATATATCTCAGTCAGTTCAGTCTAACAGTGTTAGAGGGAAGTCTTGTAAGTTGTAAGTTACTGCTGTGTGAGTTCTGGGGGTGTTATCTTACCATGGCTGTGTGAATGATGTTCTAGACTGAGTCTTTTAATTGCTGTTCAAATTCTGGGTTAATCTAGATTGTGACAGTGATGCCTACACTCAGAAAATTCATGAAATAATTGTTGTTCCAGTCATTGCTGTTAAGGGTTCAGATTTGCATATTTCTGGTATGAGCTCATAATTTCATGAAATGTAAAAGGACAAATCTGTATTACAGTCACTTGTTCCTTGTAACGGATATTATGGATTTGTTTTCTAGCCTTCATAGTACTATCTGTTAAAATTATGTGAACAGATTAAATGCACAGAGAAATAAATCAAAACCAGACAAAATAACGCAGCATATACCCTGGGAAAACCCTCCTCTTGAGGGAGAAAAACCCAGCAACAAAGATCTCTCTTATATTTGATGCAACAGTGGCAATTTTTACAAATTACAATGAGGTCTAATCACAAGACCGATATGCAGTACCTGGCAATAATAAATGACAGATAACAAACTCTAGATCACACCTGGCAATGTCATAATCCAGAACTGGTAATGTTTACTTTGCACTCGAAGGTCCTCAGTCTGTGTTAGCTCAAAACAGTGCAATGTTTGCCCTTGTGTTCTGAATTCGCATTTGCTTGTTATATTCGCACTTCAATCTTTGACAAGTTCGCACTTGCTTGATATCGCCGATCTGGTAAATACGTTCTTAGATCTCAGACAATTTCGCACTTAATTGATGTCACCGATCTAGTAAAGCCGCTCTTTAAAACTCATACATTTACGCATTTGACAGATGTGTTCGCACTGGTATATCAGCTGAGATCGCACTGAAGTATGATAATCGAACTTCAAAACTCAGACAGGTTTTCACTATGTATATCGAACGGACTGATCTCTTGTATATGTATTATGTTCGCAATGAACAAACAAGCTGCATATAAATACAAATGAGTGGGATAAATCTAAACCTTCATGTCGGCCTAAAAAGATTTCATATCTTATTTAGAGAAGTCGGCCAAGATAAGCGTTGAACATGCTTCTTCACAAGAGGTTGGCTTGAAATAATAATCACGCATTAAATGACTACAAGATGAATTCACATCTTCTCATGTCGGCTATGAAGATAATAATAATGATAAATATAACTTGAATAGCTAACGGCTATCATTCAATTATATTTTCACGAAGGAGCTAAGCTGGAAGGAGCTACTGAAGCTGCTATATCATTAACACTCCCTCTCAGCTAGGGAGAGAACTTCCAGCTGCATAATACACATCATCTCCATATGAGGTTCATCTGCCACTATTACCTGCAATCAAATGTAAAGAGAGAAATATCACCTCAATGTGATATCAACCATCACATGGTTAAGTACTAGTGTTTATCACTTGCGTGATGTTGTCACCTCAACGTGACTTTCACCATGGCTCTCCCAGAGGGTGAAACACAAGTACAAGAAGATCATCGGACTCTCTCACGTGATGTTGTCATGGAATCACACACATGACATCCACCATGACTCTCTCAGAGGGTGGGAACGAGGGCTTTCACCTCAAGTTCTTCCGTCACAGAAGAAAGTGCAATAGTAAGTACGAGTGTTCATCACTTGCGTGATGTTGTCACCTCAAGTGACTTTCACCATGACTCTCTCAGAGGGTGAAACACAAGTACAAGATATGTCATGGAGTCGCACACATGACATCCACCATGACTCTCTCAGAGGGTGGAAACGAGGGCTTTCACCTCAAATTCTTCCGTCGCAGAAGAAAATGCATTAACAAGGGATTTCACCTCGAACTTCTCTCACAGAGAAGAACTCATTAACCAAGGCTCACTGATACTGAGACTCATACTCAGTCAAGGCTGGATT